>OMNW01009337.1:0-34180 GCA_900303245.1 Selene dorsalis
TGAGTATCTGAGGCGAAGGAATTATTTTATGAAGACTGAACCCTGGATACAATATAAGACTTTTTTTTTTTACTTTAAAAAAGGATCGTGACATCATTGCATCACACAGCTATGAAAGTAGTAATACATTTTGTACATTTTGAATAAATTTACTATTAAACATGTATATATCTTGTTTTTCCACTAATCCACTGATTATTTGTTTTACTTAAGATTATTCCATCATCCTTATCCAGGAATACAGAATTTTCAACTTCAAGGATTCATGAAAAATGTACATGGAACCTACGATTGCTTTAACTTTATGTGAAGTGAGATTTCACTCACAGAAGTGTTAGAAATACAAAATGATAAATGGCATTTAGTACAATGTTCCTGATGTGCAATATGCAGTTCTGCGTACAGTGGCATGAGGTACTGCTGACTCCGCCTCAGAGCCTCTGGATGCATTTTGTGCTGGTGTGTGTTCTCTTGCATGCACCACCTCAAACCCCCGGAATTATATTGTTGAAGCTTTTCCTCACAAAATGAGCGAAACACCACTCTGCAGTTGTTTCGGCTGTGTATTGTTCCTTGTTGCAGATTGGATTTTGGGTCTGTGCTAACACAGAGCCATTTACCTCCTCTTGTACCTTGTTTCAAAACAAAATCAGCAACAAGGGATGCTTCCATATCTTGACGGCCAAGGGAACATGGGAATCAAGACAAAACAAATAGATAAATAAAAGACACAACACGTGTTCTGTGTAAGAATGCAGATGTTGAAAATGTTGATAAAGATATCTCCTGGATTTCATGCCTTGGGTGTCTGTGCTGCATGTGTGCTATAGATTTGTGGACAGGGTCAGAGTTCAGCGGAGAGCAGCAATATGTGCAGATCATTGCTTGCTGACAATGCACACAGTGGCAGAGGAAATGAACCCTCTTAAAGGCGCAAAGGGCAAGCAAATACCTAAGCCTGGCAAAACTAGCTCTTTGCGATTTTTACAATGGCCATGGAGGTCCAAATTACAGAACAGCTGGTTTTATAAATGCACAGTAGAGTTAGATTTCCATTGTTTAGCCAGATGAAAACAGAAATGCAGTTGATGTGAGTGAAAAAAAATGATTGGAACGTCACCATTTATTTCATACTAATGGAATGCATTACCATACTGAGACACTATTTCACAGTTGGTGTACACGGCCCCATTACCCGGTTAAATTGGTTAATGTTAAGAATATGTGATATGCATTAGAATGTGGACCATGTGCAGTTGACTGACTGCATTCATGACATGCAGACTATGTAGAGTCATCTACTCACAGGCTCTGCCATGTTATAGCAATGGTGTTGTATACTAGTTGTCGACTGAGGTTTTACTCTTGACAGCCCTAATTTGAATGCATCCCCCCTGGCTTTTGGTGGATTAAAGAGGGGCATGTCATCTGCCTCTCTCCTTAACTTCATTGCTGCATGTACTGTATTTTGGCTACTCATAGAACATGGCCCAGGGCTAAATGTGACTGGAATCAGTGAGTTGTGTACCCAACATAGTGCAAACCTTTGGGAGTGAGACGGCACACCAAGCCCGGGAAATGCATCAATAGATTCTGATGTTGAAAATCTCAAGGGGTAAAGTGGAATTATATTACTACTGCACACTAAACCAGCCTACTGATGCTGCTGCCACTGAGCCAATGAGGAGTATGTCTCTTTTAAAGTAAGAAATGCCATGTGCTATTTTGTGTGAGTGTCACAGAGACATATAGAATAAAAAGAGAGACCCCAGTGCTGGTTCTTTGAGGCATACATTTGTTTCATTTGTCAGTTGAAAGTTGATACTTGCACTTTAACATTGTTATACAGAAAGAGTTAGTCTCAGTTCACCTCTGATCAACGATTAGGTTAAAATTCAACAGCATGTGCACCGTGGACCAAATGAAGTCAGCGCATTTGTTTTGCCTCCCTCTGTGCGCTTCCTGACTCTCTCTTTACGTTATATCACTCTCTGTGTCCCTAGCTTACTCTTTGGAAATCTACTTCTTAGGTTTGAGTGCAGTTTTACCCACCATGGAAGAGTTGTAATGCTGTTCAGGGTGGCTGAGGCATGCCTTCATTCTGCCCATATATATTATTCATTTTAATACAGCTGAGCCATAAAATGGTATATAGGCAGAGGCGCAAATATGACACAATCTCCTCCATCCAGCCTGTCTGAGGAGGTGAAATAGAATGTGCTGCACTTATGCCTCCATAATGCCGTGCTTAGCAGAAGTCAATATTCAAAGTGAGAGGCAAAATATAGTTAGTTATTGCATAAGTACGAACCACTAACGTAACCTTTCCATTGGCCTCACTTCTTCACCAACTCTCTTGCTCTGTTTCCCTCACTCTCTGGCTCTCCTTCAATCTCTCCACCGTCCCTCAATCATTAGGGATCATCATGACAGCAGTGGCAGATTTGGACCGTGAAACACAGGATCGTTATGAGTTGGTCGTCAAGGCAACAGACATGGCAGGACAAATGGGCGGTCTCTCCGGCTCCACCACGGTGACCATAGTGATCACAGATGTTAATGACAACCCACCACGCTTCCAACAGAGTGAGTGTTTCCCACACGTTCTTCTTTCTTTTGACAGAGAAAGACATGGTGAGACACAAAAGGAGCGGGAGGAAAGAGCAGAGAGAAAAGTGTGGGATTGAAGGACAGCAAAAATATGAATACAATGTATACTGCAGGCTTGCTGACACCGGCCTGCATGTTGTCTGAAAAAAATCACAGAGTTTAAATTTATGGGCCAATCAAAAGCACAGCCCATAGCAAAGTAGTCCATCAGATGTGAAGAATTGATGCGTTCCACTGCACATTTGATCATTATTTTCAAGCAAGACTCAAGAAAAGATTGAATCCATATGGATGATAGGTTTATTATTGTAATGTTATAGATTTATGATGGTTTGGTGGTTTTTGGGGTATTTTCAGTGCTCAACAGGTACAGTTAAAGCACGCAACTGAAAATGCAGTCAATCTCACCTCACCGCACAAACATACTTCAATCAGTTGCATTATGGCAAATAGATTAAGAGTCTGGTTTAAATGCTGATCCTACGAAATAATTATAACTGTTTTCAGTGTCAACTATTTATTTTGTCCACTTTTTCACAGTCAAACCATAACACTATCACTTTTGTTACAGCTGGAGGAACAGCCTCTGACAGTCTGGTTGATTGTATTTGATATGTCTCCACACACCTTTTTCTTATTTCTGTATAAATCCTTTTTTCATCTCAGTAAGTCATATTTACCCAGTCAGAGGGATAAACCCAGCAGGATTATAGTATCTCCACTGCGGGCTATGGGGAATAGATAGAGTTTGGAAGGCAGCCTCATAAATAAGATGCAAAGGAAGACGACACACTGTATATGTAAGGACTTTGATTTTTTTCCTCTATAATGTCCCCCTGGGGAACAATAAAGTTTATCTTCTTACTTTTATCTATTTTATGATGTGCATAATGAACTCTGGCAGGCTCCATGCGTTTCCTTTGGTCTTTTTCTGTCATTTAGATGTAACTTCAAATTTAGAATTTGCAATGTCTGTCATCCCAAGTAAATGTTATCCCATTCTTGTTTATGTAAAACACTTCCACGTCTGTTTTATATAATAAAGCTGGGGAAAACAAAAATCTAGAAAAAAAAGACCTGTCATACAAACACACAGCACAAACCAACACAAACAACGCAGCCACAGCCATGAGCCTTTGGCTAAACTTCAACCGCAACATTCAACATAGGTGTCCATCCCCTGCTGTCATAGTAAATCACATTTACACAAATAACATTTAAAGTGTTTTACTGATACAGCACAATGGACAGAGACGTTAGGAAAGGGCTGGGAGCTATGACTTATTGTTTTTTGTTTTTTTTCTCTGATAACTTATGAACCAGATGTTCAGGAGGTTTTTACCAGAAGCTGAACTACCTGCAGAAACACCCTCCTCTCCATGATAAATGGATCAGAGGAGGAAAATTGGTTGAAAGACCTATAAGAGCAGTTTTGCTTTAAAAATCAGTAATTCTGGACACTCTGGTGGCTCACCCTTTCATTTGGTAGAGCACAAAAATAGCTTAAAAGAAATCTATGATACAGATGTTTTTTTTGTCAGACACAAGACATCTCAAAGTAACTCAACTGCACTCCTTTATTTCTCTCATAATTTATTAACCAAATGTTCACCTGGTTTTTACCAGCAGCCAAATTATCTGCTGAGGTGTCATCCTCTCCATAACAATGGAACGGGGGATTAAATGAATGAATCAGAGTTTTCAGTGGACATGGGACAGGAAGACTCCTGCGACTCTGAGCTGAGCTGCAAAACATTTGCCTGGCTTATTTCTCTGATAATATAAGATCCAGTGACATCCAGTGACTAAAATCTTTCATCTTGTTCAAATTCATAGTTGAAAACAATCAAGACATAAAAAATCTATGTGATTTAAAACCGGATAAAAGTCAACTTTGAGCCTCCTGCGGACAACCACAACAATGACCAGTGGGTATTGCAGATATGATGTCATCATTGGGGATAAACACAGCTCAGAAAAACATATTACATAGGTCTATTCATTTAAATATGCAAATGTTGCACATTATAACTTCAATTTTATGTTTAATCAGAATTATTTGGTCATATTTCGACAAGTGTATATTATAAATTCAATGTGATTCCAGTTGTTAAAAGGCTAGTGCGACACATTAATATTGTAGCATTAATATTTTATTAATACACTACACAAACATTGTCTTCAGATGAAAATATATTAATGTGATGTGAGTATTTTTATACAGCTTTTATGTGAATGTAATGATTACAGTGACAGTAACTGCCTGAAGTCTACCTGTTGCTGTTCTTTCAATGTCATCCCATCTCAACTTTGTTTTTTTCATCACACATCTCTTCATCTCATTCTCTTCCCCATCGTACTTTTCTGTTTCTGGTCCCAATCCATCTCTTCTACCAATATCCTCCTTTTCTCCACCTACGGCCATCCATCTATCTTTCCTCTTCCTTCCTCCACCGGTGTTTTTCTCTCTTCCTCTCCCAGTAACCTTTGTCTCCCATCCTTCTTCTGCTGAGGTGCTTTCTGCACCACCACCTACGCTGTTGTTTGTCATTTCACCCCACTGTTGCTTTGCTAAACCTGACTCTCCTTGTTTTATGTGTCCACATATGTTTTCCACCTCCGGCCACCATCTCCTTATGCCAGAGATGTATCAGTTTTCGGTGTCAGAGGGGGCGGCTACGGGGACACCTGTCGGACGTGTCATTGCCATGGATGCAGACATGGGAGAGAACACAGACATGAGCTACCTGATCAAAGAGGGAGGGGAGCTCTTCAAGGTCACAACTGATATGGAGACACAGGAAGCTATTGTTTCCATCAAGAAGGTGCGTGTAATCTAAAGGTCTTTTATACTGGTCTTATTGTTGGTGGTGGTGATTCAGTCATTATTTTACCTCAAGAGTTTGAAAGCAACAAGCTGCTTGATTGAGCTAAGTAATTTCTACCTGTGTTTACTAACACAATTTTGTATGCACTGCTGTTTTAAGAGCTGTTCAAGCAATGTCTTCTTTGTGCTGGGAAATTGTTGTTCTAATATCAGAGTCCATACCTTCACTGGGCACAGTAGCCACATTCTCTTTAACCATTTGTTGCTGTTGTTTTAAACCATAACACCTCAAGCCTTGTTACACACATGCTGATTGGGATTTTGCTAGTAATAAATAAGTGATAAGTGGGCCTCTGCTGAGCTACTATAGGGCTTTTCTTCTTAATCAGCTGAGTAGCCCTTTTCAGACAGAAAACTCACCAAAGAATAGAAGGAGAAAGGGAGAAGATTGGTCTTTGATGATCGATCATTGGTTGTCCACTGGGATTTGACAGGTGCTGTCACCACTGTGTCACAGTTGAACTGTTTTCAGTTGTTCTCAGTTTTTGCAATCTGTGACAAAAAAAGGTGGGAAAAAACGTATAGCAGTCGCATCTTTTCATTGAGACACACAGATCTTAGACGTGTTTCTCCTGAGTGACACATCACTTTTGTGAATGGAGCCGAATGGGAAAATGACCCATGTAACATTCAGCCGGTAGCAATGTTTTGGTTCAATGGAGTGCCGACAGTGTGGCAGTTGTAACCTTTTGAGCCACCAGGAGTGATGTTTGTCTAACCCTGTGCTACCGGCTTCACAACTTGAGAGAAACCATCAGTTTGTTTATGGAGGGATATGTGCACATCGATGCAGTGGCTCACTACTGGCTCTTTGGGCTGGAATCTATACTGCAAGAGTGTAGATTCATTCATTATTATTATTATGTAATACAGCATCTGCCCATCAGTATCAGTGCTGGGTATGTTTCAACTTCAAATGCCAGACGCCTGAGATTGTTCATGCAGATCCTTTTTGTCTGTCTTCCAGCCTCTAGACTTTGAGAGCAAGCGCATACACAATGTCGTGGTGGAGGCTGTAAATAAACATGTGGACCCTCGCTTCGTGGACCTAGGCTCCTTTCGAGACCAGGCCATTGTCCGGGTCAGTGTGTTGGACATAGATGAGCCACCCATATTTCAACCAGCAGAGGGAGCTGTCATGGAAGTGCTGGAGGACGCCAAAGTAGGAGCATTGGTTGGCATCGTTACTGCTAGAGATCCAGACACGAAGAATAAAAGCGTCAGGTAAGGAATCACCAAATAAAAAAAAAAAGAATTATGTTGTTAATAGTAGAGTGTATATCAAAGTTGGGTATCTGGTGCTTTTCATCATTCCTAGTTGGTTAACACTGTGCTAACTGATAACACTGGACCCCGTGTTCACATGACTATGATCCACGCTGGAATGCAAACTACTACTAGTTGAAATGTAATGGATCAAGCAGGCTACAGCTTTGAAGGAGGAATTCCGTTTTTTTCAACCTGGACCATATTTCTAGCATAAAATTTACTTACCCGTACAATTTTGGTGTAACTTGGAGTCCTTTGGAAGATATTTAGATCCGTTCAAGATATGTGTATATCCATATAATGGGAGTGATGGGGCATCATCAATGCAGCCTCTAAATAAGACATTATCTGCCACGAACCAATATTTTGTTATGAATCACCAGTACTATTACCCTGTGAGTTCGGAGCGGTTCGGAGTTGCCTTGTTATTGTTATCCAGGGTTTTTTACAGGGTTTTTACTAACCTAACTGCCCCGATGACGTCACTGCCGTGCACCACTGCAGCACGGCTCATTCACTCCATGCTGTCATGTTTTAAGATGCTGAACTGTTTCTTCTACGTTTTTTTGGTCTACTGTATTAAATTCTGACATCACAATTGACTCATTTCTAGGTGGTTCTAGAGATTGCATCTTTTTATTGTTTTGTTGATTTGTGTTGATATTTAAACCTATAGATTGGATTTTTTCACTGAAAAAGCAAAGCAAATTCATTGTATTTTTCTGTGGAGGAGAGTTCTGAAACTATCTCTTTCAGGGGGTTGTAAGCTTATCAACTATAGCAAACAGAGTGCGAGTGTTGTTGATGTTCTTATTAATCATTTTAGAGAAGTGTTGCTGTCTAACCTTGAGTAACTCATGGTTAAAATTACAAAGACTTTGTTTGTAGAGATCATGACGAATTTGAAGTTTAGTTTTCTTCCATTTACGTTCTGCTTTCCTGCATTCTGTTTTCAAGGCCTTTACCATCATAGTGTTCCTCCATGATGTTTTCTGTCTGCTCAAGGTTGTCTTAGTTTTAATGGGTGCAACAGCGTCCATGACATTTGAGATTCTCCAGTTGAAATTATCCAGGAGTTCACCAACTGTCCTTGCACTCATAGTTGGTGACATAGCTATAGCCTTCATAAACGTAGCACTGGTATTCTCATTTATGTAACTTTTCCTAACAGACACAGAGGTCAGCTGAATGTTTGGAATGATCTGTACGCCAAAGAACACACAGACATGATCAGAAAGAGCCAAGTCCTTAACATCAATAGAAGAAATGTCAACACCTTTAGAGATAACAAGATCCAGGGTGTGGCCTCGAGTGTGTGTGGGCCCTTTCACATGTTGAGAGAGGACAAAGGTGTCAAGTAGGTCACAAAGTTCTTTGGCATCAGTGTCCATGTTATTATCTGTTAAAATCCCCAGTAATGTTAAAAAAAAGATGTAGTCAGTGCAGATATCTGACAGCAGTTTGAGTATCTTGGAGGTCTATTAGAAAAAGAACTTTGGATCACTCTTTACCAAAAAAACAGAGACATTCAAGCTAAAATCATCAAATATAATTTCCTTGCACTGAAATACTGATTACAAAATGGCAGCAACTCCCCCACCCTTCTTGCCACTTCAACACTTATTCATAAAACTGAAATTTGTTTGAGGCTTGTGCTGCTGATAGGCCACACTCACAAAGTAAAACAATTTAAAATAACAGTGGTAGCCTTCAGAAACTTTCATAAATTAGGCTCCCAGTGGTATCCAGGATCTGCTTTCCATAACTAGTTAGCGGAAGGAAAGGATTGCAATGAGAAAAAAGACAGTAAAAGAGTAAAGCGGAGCGCAAAAGAGCAAAGTGTCTGCACTCAAGCAAAGCAGGAAGTAGTCTGAAGAATTGACCAATCAGCTCCACAGACCTGCTTCCCTGCTCTCAGTGCTTACCCATTTTCAGCAGCTCTCTTTGGCAAGCGGCAGCTCAATCCTCCCCCGGTCCAGCCCCAGCTCTCTACTCCATAGCTTGCCGTAGCATCAGTGTGACAGCACTACCCCCCACCCCAGCCGGATGACCAGACATTAACTACCTTTCCACTGCTTTTTTTATTACACAAAACGTAGGAAGCTCATGTTTCTCCTGTCTCCCTCCTCTCCACAAGGCAGGGGCACCGAGTCCTGAAACTGACAACAGACAAATCGAGCAATGAAGCTGCTGAGAGGGATTTATGGTGCTGGAAATCTATTCAACTCTGTTTAAACTTAATTCCTGGTTAAGTGACAGTGAGGCACACAACTAAAATGTGACAGGCAGTTTTGATTGCTTAGTAACGGCAGACGTGACAGTAGTGCAACCTCCCAAGCGCCTTAGATAAAAGTATGAAATGCGTTTCCACACGTTTTTAGATGCTACATATGAACAGCCCCTAAAATGTCATTACAAAGAACTACGGGCAGTTTTGCTGGCAGATATGATATAGTATTAATTAAGTACAAGTGCTAGTGGTAAACGAACAATGTAACAAAACAACAGGGTGAGATTGTTTTCCTGCGTCTGCAGACTCAGAGATCATCTGAGGATGTGAATGTAAGACAAAGAGAGAGAGGGAGGTGAAGAGGGAGAGGTCAGCATAGCAAGGGCAGCGGATCTGTCAGCGCTACGCGGCACACTCCTACAACTCTCGGAAAATTCAGTTGACAGACTGACGTCATTTAATGAACTATGCGCATGGAAAATTATTATATGAGCCTTTGTTTGTGCCGATGTAGCTAACAAAACTAGACGTCTCTACCGTTTATAAATAGACAGTACACAGCAAGCTCTCCAACTTAGACCAGAGGGTAACGTAGTTGCTGGACTACACTGGGCTGGTTCTAACATTTATTTATTTTTATTTAAATATTTATTTCGAAGATGTGAAACAAAATAAGTCACGATTTCAGTTTGTCCCTTTGTCTGTAAATAACATAAACAAGTTGAAGAACAAAAATTGGAAACAAAACAAGTCTAATCATACATATTCGAAAAGGAGTGAGAAGAAGCTGTGCTTATTGAATCCCACCCCTTTTCCACAAATCATGAATATATTACGTGTTCCACTTCCTCGATTGCCCTTCATTACATTGTTTGTGTTAGGAAAAGTAAGTAGTAAGTACTTATTGTTTAAACACCCTCTTCCTTGTACCTCTCAAGAGTCATGTTTTTGCACTTCATTTTGAACTGCTCCATGTTTGGACATTGCTTTAATTCGTTTTTTAGACTGCTCCACAGTTTCACACCACATATAGACATGCCAAACTTTTCCTTGTAGTTCTTCTTACTTTTGCTTTCATGAAGTAAAACATTCCCCTTAAATTACATTTTCCTTCCCTCTGACTAAAGATGCTCTGAACGTTTCCTGCTAATTGATTATTTCTTGCTTTGAACATGATTTGTGCTGTTTGATATTCTGTTTGATCCCGTTTTAGTATCCTTGACTATAAACACAATAGAATGTATGGCCCCTGTAGCCAACTCTGTTAATTATCCTGATTGCTCTTTTCTGTAGAATGTATAGAGGTTGTAGTGAACTCCAGTAATCGTTGCCCCAGATCTCTGCACAGTAGTTTAGATATGGTGAGACTGGTAAACAGTAGAGAGTGTGAAGTCATGTGTTATCTAGAACCTGTTTCGCTTTGTATAATACTGCAATTGTTCTTGAAAAGTTGGACTGGATGTTTTATGTGAGGTTTCCAATTAAGATTTTCATTTATCATAACTCCCAGAAATGAGTTTTCAGTTACCCTACCTATAACTACACCATCTATATGGTGTAGTTATACAAAGTATACAAATCAATATGTGCACAGTAAAATACAGGAAGCAGATCAGAAAAAAACAAGTTCAATCAGAGGACAGGAAATTAGTGACTGATGATTTAAACTGACTAAAGGGACAAGTGAGCTCAGCTTTAAGGTCATCTGAGGATTATTCCAGGTATATGGGGTATAAGCGGAGAAAGCAGACCTTCTCTTTTATATTAAACCATGACTTTAATTTGCTCATTTCTGAATTTATGAGCTCTATAACACTGTTTAAATCATGTCCAGAACAAATGATTTTAGTATCATTCACAAACAAAACAGGTTTTAACACATCTGAAACATTGCATACATCATTAATATATAATATGAACAGTTTGGGACTCAATACTGACCTCTGGGCAACACCACAGGCAATGTCCAAACATGTGGAGCAGCAATTTTCTAGTTGAACAAATTGTTTTCTGTTAGTAACTAATATCCAATTCAGAACTACTCCCCTGATTCCATAAAGTGTGAGGTTTTTTTTTTACTAATATTTAATGATCTATTGTGTTAAAGGCTTTTTTTTAGGTCGATGAATAATCGAGCTGCATCCTTTTTTTGGCCTGTGGTATGTTCAGTTGAGTCAAATATTACAAGTGATGTTGATCTTTTTTCTCTGAATCCATATTGGCTGTCATTGAGTAGATGAGCTATTCATTTTTCCAGTCTGTTATTGGAAAGTTTTTTTCAGAATCTTAGAGAATTGTGGCAGTATGGAGATAGGTCTGTAATTTGTGAATAAGTGTTTGTTGACAGATTTGTACAAAAGAAAGACTTTTGCTATTTTCATTTTATGTGGAAATGTACCAGTTTGAAATGATAAGTTACAGATATATGAAAGTGGTTTTGCAATGCCCACAATTACCTTTTTTGGTATCATCATATCGATATCATCACAATCAGTAGACTTCGCATAGTTCTCTCTTAGTTGTTTCAATAATTTCCCTCTCATCCACTGCTGTGAGAAACACTGAATGTGGATTTCTTCTAATAAACATTTTCACACCATCTATTCTGCCATGGTCAGGAATTTCAACAACAACAACATTCAGAAAAAAAAATATTTATGTTGTTTGCTGCAACATCCCTATCATATGAACTTTTCTTTTTGCATGCATTCAGTAAACCTTTTGTGATCCATGGACATTCTGTCTGTTGATGTTTTCTGCTGTAGTGTGTTCTAGGACAGATTTTAGCATAAAGTAATGCAAATGTTTTTAGAAATTCATTATATGCACTAGCAGATAGTTAAAGATCTCCATGCTAGAACTAGGGGCTATATATATGAAGCTGATAATTAGATTTCCATTTTTTTTCTTTGCTAATTTCAGTTTTTACACATTCCAGCATATTATCAACCACTGTTGTCATACTGTATAGCACCTACAGGGCCACTCCTGCCTTTATTTTTTCTGCTCATATACCTTAGCTCATAACCCTAAAGCTCAAAGTTTCCATCCATCTATATTCAACCAAGTTTCAGATATTGCAATTACACTAAATGATTGTGAGAACTATAATAGATTTTCCTTAATTTGATTGAAATTTGCATTCAGACTTCTGCTATTGAAGTGAATAACTGACAACCTCCCCTCTGTATTTAAGGGATGTTCTTGCGTAAGTTTAACCCATTGTCTAACGCACCGCAAGTAATGCTCAGAACAGCACCATACTTCATCAACAGTACAAATAGGGTCCCAGCACATAATAAGAAGCATCAAATACCTGCGAGCTTTGCCTGGTTTCTATTGAAAAGAGACAAAAACAGAACTCACTCACTCTCCTCCAGCTGCTTGCCAGTTGTGGGAAAGCCTTGACAAGTCAATTACTGAATTCATCAGTGTTCCTATCTGTTTCTAACAATAACTAGCGAGGATTGACAGGGAAATGAACGGAGTTGAGTTGCTCGAACTATCAGTCAGCAAAGCGTGCCTGCATTTTTGGAACTAAATGTCGCTGGACTCCTCACTTTTCTACTGCATCGACTTGTTAGGGCTTCCGCATTAGTAGGAAGATTGAATTACCTGTCTAGCAGAAAGCAGGCAACCGCCGCATTGTTTGTAAAATCCTTCTCATTCATTATTTCATTCCACCTGGGAAAAGCCAGTGCCCTCCTGCAGTTCACGTCTGCTTATATGTATATATAAATAACTCATTCTAAGCCTGCAACTGTAATTACACTTTAGTAAATACATATTGATTAAACTACTTTATGATTTTTTGCTTATAAACAGCCAAATAAATTACAAAATGTAGCTTTAAAGAGAATTGTTTCTGACCTAACAGTGCTGAGTTTGTACTTATGTTTGTGTGATGTGACTCAGAAATGGTATTAAAACCTCTGGGCTGTGTTAAAGCTGTGGCATCGATGAAAAATAGATGAAAATACAGAGAGGGGATTAAAACGGCTCTTAGATACTGTAGGTACACAGCTGCTTTTTCGCAACACCCCGATAAAATATCAGCCAAAACACCAGCAATAACACATTGCTATGGGAAGATATGACTTCCCTAATGTGAATAACAACATCACAAAGCAAAGTTTTGCATGACAGTGAGTACCTCAGTTTTTATGTGGCTTGCACAGGACGCTCTAGCACTGCAACACGGCAGCCAGCACACAAGCCTGTTGTCACACACTCGCTGCCTCTACCGTGTGTTACTCTGTAACTCTTTAAACCGTAGTCAATTTTTTTGTCAGAACAAAATTTTCACTATGAAAAATGCAACTTACTACAAACTATGTCTCACTAACCACAAGTGAATACATGGGTAGCTGATAGGCTTGAGAGCAAAATCTTCTCTTTTAGCAATTCTTCTTGAAGAGGGAATGAACGCACAAGCAAACAGTGAACAGTAAGACTTGTACAATAGATGAAGCTGTACGGCGTCGCTCTTTTTTCTTCTCTCAGATCACAATGTGTGATAAAAACAGTATCATCTGGTAATCTTCTATACCAAGGTCTGTGTTTTATGTGTCCTCAGAAGAGCAATTGCAGTGTAAGAGGGGAATATAGATAAGGGCTAAGACAGTCTCACTGACAGAGTATACTCCGACACACGCAGGGGCCTGTGCAAATTACCTCGATTAAAAATGCATGAGGCTCAGAGTTCCAGGTGTAATAAAGTACAACACAATGGCAGCGCTGTCGTTCACCAATGTCTTGGCAGCCCGCAGCTGTGAGTGTGAGTGTGTGTGTGAGAGAGAGAGAGAGAGAGAGACACAGAGAGAGAGAGAGAGATGTTCAAGCATATGAGTATGTGTGCATACATGTGTTTGAGTAAGTGAATGGGAAAGTGAGTGAAAGGGGGGGTCAGAGGTTGGCCACTAGCCACCCACAAGATAGAGAGCTCACGGCCTCTGACATTACTCAACATACCCGCGTTAAACCCGACATAATCATGTACCCACAGTAACCAGTGAGTGGATCTGATCACTAAGACCACCCCTTTTGCAGAGATTCATTCTTCCACATCAAACTGCAAATGGTAGCACTCAACATAGAACAGCTAAAACAAACAAAACCTGACATGGGATAAAGATTCAACAGGGTGAGCCAAACAAGTAAGAGACAGCTTATATGTAGGTGCACCTCAGAAAAAGATGCTCCTGAATACAAAACAAGGGTTTATTGCCACATGGTAAAAACTGCAGCCAGCCAAGTCTGTGTTTTTGCCACAGACTGACAATGTTTAAAAGAAAACATTTTTTATTCTAAACAGTGGGAGAATTTTTGGTCATGAGAAAAAGGATTGGTAAGAGACTAAAAACATGGTCATTATATCACCCCTCCCACTTCCATCCCACAAGAGCCAACACATACTGGAAACAGAAGGTCTATTTTCATTTGCATTTCTTATTTAACATGCTTGATAATTAAGATGACGTCTGATTTTTGGGAGAAAAAAAAACAACAACAGTATACTACAAGAAATTGTGCAGCACATAATAACGGATATAATGGAGGTGTGCATATAATCCAGCCATATCCAGTCGCTCCTCTAAATGGGATGCACATGCACATACATGTGGGTAATATGTTTGTATGAGAAAAAAAATCTCATTTCATACACAGGTTATTTTGAGGGCATTTTATGTGAATGTAGTCCCATAATGACTCGTAAACAGCAGAGGAAATGGTTAATACTCAGAATCTGTTTCATTTATTGACATTCACTGACATGAATGGAAAAATCCAGATGCAGCACCCACACTGTTATATAAAGAATGCATGATCAGAATCCAATTTTTCCACATGTCTTTCTCTATACCACATCAATTTGGTTGGTATGGTTTCTCTTGACATTGTGTACTATCTACAACATGTGACCATCGTTCTCATGAGACCTGGGAGAATGCTGGCTGGCATCTTTGTCAGAGAGGCTAAGAGAGCTTTTTTATGGTCTATGTGGGCATGAGTAAGCCAGCCAGCTGTGTGATGAGGGAGAGGAGCTAAGAACAAAGAAACCTTTCAGCAGATTTTTGTTGACTCACCAATCTTTTGAGAGCACCAAGTACCCAAAAGAAGGAAAGATGCATTTGTGGTTTTTTTCTAGAGTGCACAATGAAATTTTAATGTTTGTTGTCTTACTTTGAAAAGGCAAAGAAAAAGTCAGAATATAGCTGCTTTCAGTCAGGGGACATGGCACTATTAGAGTCACAGGACCTGTGACAAGGCTATAGTAAATGCCCTGAAAATATAATTACTTAAACCCTGGTCCCTTCTGTGTAAGCTGTTGTTTGCTGTAGCCTGAAGTCAACTCTCCATGTCCTTGTTAAGCTCATGAAAAAATACAAATAACCTAAATTATTTAATAATTAAAAATTTAACCATAGACCCCACCTCTCAGTCACTTTTTCTACACTTTTCTACAATACATCCCGTCTGTTGTTACAGGTTCTCCATCGATCGTACCACAGACCAGGAGATGATCTTCAATATTGATCCCGATTCAGGAGCCATCACACTGGGAAAGATTTTGGACCGAGAGACCGCAGGCTGGCACAATATCACTGTGAAGGCTGTAGAAGCAGGTACGTTGTTGAGCTTGTCTCATTATGTCATCATACTGCAGGGAAGAGTGAGGTGTTATTCATCATCCAGCGTTCTTCTCACCTTGCTGAAACGTCGTGACGTGAGAGTTTGCACATCAGCAATAATGTATA
Organism: Selene dorsalis; assembly: GCA_900303245.1. Classification (NCBI taxonomy): domain Eukaryota; kingdom Metazoa; phylum Chordata; class Actinopteri; order Carangiformes; family Carangidae; genus Selene; species Selene dorsalis. The sequence goes on from OMNW01009337.1 coordinate 15,755, forward strand.
ATTAATTCTGCCGTGGACAGCCTGATCAAGACAATAGTTTCGTTTTGACGTTCACTTTACGCAGGACTTGTGCATCTTAACATGCCAAAGCAGAGCCTTGAAGAAGCATGCTTTCATGATAACACCACTGTAATGGCAAAACAAAAGTAAATTGAAAAAAGTAATTAAAATTCATTCTCATGATTTTTATTATTATACCCATCCACTCCTCTTTTCATGTTGTGCAAGATAAAAAGACAAGGACACAATGACAAAACTTATATAAGTGACAGCTGAAACGTCTAAAAAGGAAACTACTTGCATTTGTTTGAACAATTTACAGTCTCCATTTTTTAAAGAAAAAGTTAAAATTACTCTAATGATTGGCATGCTGCTCTCAGTGCCTGCCAGTGATGGAGACTCTACAAGTTGAATTAGCTGTCGAACATTTGCCGACTCCCACCAGGGGTGATAAGGGGTGACAGACAGGCTCAAACTGTTGCTGCGATCATTAGCTGCTAAAGCTTCTGGCTCTTTTCAGGTGGCTTTTAGCTTTGAGAAAGGCAGAAAATAGGACAGAAATATATGGTTGAAGAAAGGGATGTAGGGTTTTGTTGTATACATCTTTTCACCCTAGAAGTTACAGGATGTATGGGGGGATAAAATGGTTTAATGACTAACATCAGTAACTCTAAATAGGTGAAATGTGCAGTATTTTGTATGGTGATGGCATGCATTTGATGCATCCTTCAGTTGTGGATGGAAAAAAAAGAACTGTATGTATCTGTCATTAATATTTTTACTTAAAGGTCACACACATCACCAATACAGAATCAGATGTTTAGCTTAGATCTGTTTGTGGTTATTGAGTCTTTTAGACTTGTCAGTCACTTCTGGGGTGATACCAGCTTTCAAATAATTTGTTTTGAATATTGATATTTTAGCTACAGTTTTCACAAGGAAAACAACTTGTCAGCTTGAAATCACACTGAACCGGTTTTTATTTGTTCTGCCAGTCCATCAAAAACATCATAGGTGTGAGTAATAGCTGTCAATGCACTCACTGTCACTTTTCTGATATCAGTGGGGGGGGATACAGGCCTAAATTTATCCCTTTTCATAGAGCTGACAGGACATGTCATCAAAAGTGAAGGAAGAGCTTAAAATTCTTCCATCTCACTGATTCCTGTTGTCTTAGTAAAGAACAAGAAGGCTGTAATAACTTGGAGGAAACTGGGAAGTTATTATGATACCATTAGAAGTAAGTTAGAGCAAGGCCCTGGTATTCCCTGGCTTTTTCAATCTTATACAGATGAAGTGATTTTGTGATTGCAGTGAAAGCAGAGGAGATTGCATTCTGCATCTAACTGGTATCCACTATTGCACAAAAAAGGGAAGAAGAACACAATGCATTTAAGCTAAGTTGATTTTAAAAATGTCTTCATATTTTTTCCTCTCTCATATAACCCCCAGTCTGAGGGGCTGTACTGTGTATTATTGTGATAATCAATATAGCCTAAACTGAATAGTAAGAAGACAAAATTTGACTTTTTTTTTTAGTCTTCTTTTTTTTCAAGCTGTAATTCCCAGGGCAATTTGGCCGCTTTTGTGCTCAGCCTCTTTGTGCTTGGCATTATGTCATAGGCACATTTTAATGTTAATTGAACATTTAAAGCGGTGCTACCCCCTCCAATATCAGTCACAAACACATGCCTGGGCTTGATAGATAAAACCTCTCACATTGCCTTCCAATGAAACATCCTCACAGACAGAGTCAGTGGTCACCACCATCAGAATCCCCATCCAGAATGTTTCTTCTTTATCACCTGTTAGCTCCAAGTCCAGAGAGCTACAGACACACAGACAGGAGGCAGAGGAAGAAGTAAAGACAGCCACGAGAGAGATAGGAACAGAAAAGGGAGGAGTATACTTGTGAGGAAGCTAGCTGGAGTATTTTAAGAAAGGACTTCATTTTCTCCATAATGATTTTGTTCCTCTTTTTTTGTCGGGTGCCTGTGCTCATTAAGGCTGGAGAGCTCCAAGGTCAACTCGTCTGAGGACATTGTTAAAACTAAAATTTTGTGGCACGGCCCTTAATTATTCCCCCAGTCCATTACTGACCTTTGAACTATTGTATTGCCACTGCATCAGTATTGGATAAGTGACAACAACTTTCTGACACAGAGCTTCATGTCCGTGCCCCAGGATTAACCCCTGGCTACAAAACTGCAAGAAACACACTAAATGTCAATTGCAGCACTTGGTGTGTGGAGTAAGTAAAAAGCTTTTGAAGTATGAGCAAACTGCACTGTATATACACACACATGCCTTCAAAATTCAATGAATTAAAAGTAGCAACCGTTGGCATCTGTTCCTGTACATATTGTTACTGCAAAGGAGGACACAACCTATCAACTGTATAGTACTTGTCTCCCTTGCAGAGAACACAGAACCTCCCGAGTACAGGAGTAGCATTTTACTGCGCTGTCACTAGCCAGGGTACTCGTACTTCCTGACAGTTTTCTCCATAGAAACATATCAGGATAAGTTAGAGTGACATATAATTTTCAAGAACTGATAGCAAGTATGATATCACCTCACAAAACTGCTTTTTTACCCAGACAGGTAGGTGGGAAAAAAAAGGAGCATCACCCTCAGGGCAGAAAGATACCGAAGTAGCTGGAAAGTCTTTATCTCTTGCACTGTTGCAGGCATGAGACATTTTCTACAGTCTAACTTTTCTCACTTGCTATCTGGCAAGCAAACAAATGCACACTAAAGAGCAAAGAAAAAAAAAAAAAGTCACATTTGCAGAGTACAATATGTGCTTCACTTTAAACTAGGAGTCAAAACTAGGAGTGTTATCTGTTATTTTTACAAATTAAGCACCACAGAGGGTTTGAAGTGCTCTGCTTCGAAGAACACAGTAGATGCTATTGTAGTACAAAGCAACAAGGGTGGGGAAACATAACAATGTTTAATCATGGACCGGAGGTTACGACCTAGCTGATGGATTCTGCTTCTCTTTCACATTATTTAATCACTCACATGTCTGTGTGGTCTGTGGAGTTGTGGAGGGAGTGGGGTCCTGAATGCTCAAACTGTTGTTTAATGTGTTTTTGTTTTCCTACATGTGGTAGGCTGACATAATTAATTTGTCAAACAGTGGCTGTACAGAGTGCAGTGTTTGTGGGGAATTGAAGTCACAGAAAGACACAGTCACTATGTTTCATTGTTAATAGTCTCAAATTGTTGTAAATACGAAGTCATACCATTGTCATCAAGGCTATCTAAATTTTGTTGTTTATTGTGTCTTGATGTGTTTTACAAAGAAGTGGTGTTCACTGAGATGAATATAAAGTGAACCTTTTGTCTGGTTGCTTATTCATGATTCAAACCTCATTCAGTGGATTTTAATGAAACACAACAGCAGCATTTTTATACTCAGACTGTTGCACTGATTACTATTATCACTTATTTTACTCATTGATGAAATGAGGGATGATTGTGTGTCTCTCCAGTGTATGGCCAATCATTTAGACCACCCAGTGTGGTTGGTCAAAAGGATTACCGGAAGCCAAGGGGGGCATTCTGAATTACTCGTATAAGGTTTTAAAAATTACATGTTACAATATGTCAAAGCCAGCACAAATGTTTAATCAGTGTCATTTACAACATGCTGTAAATATTCCTCATTCAACATATATCCAAAACACCAGAGAACTGATAAAAGAAGTGACATTTTATTATTAGTCTGTGCGGAAAGTCTACCAACACTTGCATCCAGCCCAGTAGATCTTCATTTAGCAAAGAAGAAGAGTCAGTGAGAAATCAAAATAGCATGTGATTCTGGTGGTATGTGAAATAATTTCAACTGAAAGTGAAGAATCTTCTAAACTGAGATTGCACCTTATTGCCAAGACCAAAAAAGTACCTCATCGATTGAATGATGAAGGCCCTTCACAGTTTTCAGTCACCAGCAGAGGTCTGTTGGCAGAGGCACTGTTTATTGCTCAGTTTTCAAACAAAGCATGTTGATTTTTTTTTATTTCTGAAAAGGCCAACCCTTGGCAGAATTACCCAGTTCTACAGGAGTGCTATTGATAAAGATTACATCACAAGATGTGTCTTGACATCAGTGAACAAACCAGTGCTTCATTCCTCATTCCAAAACGGGTGGTCTACTAAGAGTAACTGCCTAAATGACAATATGCACAAACCGCAGTATTGAAATGAGGGTTGTGTGCGCGTTGTAATCGGTTGGAGCTGGATGGCCGCAAATGCAGAGTGAAATTTGATCCAATGGATTAATAGAGAGGGGCAAATAAACATTTTGTTCAGCAACAGCAAAGAAGAAGGAAGGTGAAGAGAAGATGAGGACATATAAGGTGAAGAACAAAAGAATATTTGGTTTATCATAAAACCTCAGCGAACAGGGAAGATATGCTCTGACCAGTGTTGACCAGAGGAATTAAGGACGGGGTGAAGGCAGCGGTGACTTCCCTCAGTCCCTGTCCCAAAGCTGAGCAGCGAGGTACTGGAGAGAGAGGAGAGGAGAGGAGAGGAGAGGAGAGGAGCAGAGAGGAGCAGAGATGTGTGGCGCGTTTAACATCACTTAAAGGACTTTGAACACACCTGAAAAACTGCTACAGTTCACTGGAATGACCCAGACACGAGGGAACACAGAGATGGAAGAACTTTTGCCGTGACGTTATTAATTAACTCCCTGTGTGTGACTCCAAGCCTTTAGTTCTTCCAACAGCACCAACATGACACGACTGGATGCACGATATTACGTCTGAATTATTTTTCTTCTGTCATTCCACAAATGTTGTTGTGAGCAGAGAAGATTTGTTCGTTCTGTCACCCTTCGTTGTGCCTACACCTTCACCTCGCCTCAGTGATGGCAGCCATTTCTGCTGTGCCAGTTAAGACTTGCCTTTCAAACATGCTAAATAAAGACGCAAAAACAGCCACCGCAATCAGCTTCAGGTTTGGTAAATCACATTGCCTGCGCTAAATAAATCTATTTGCATCTACTCTTCCCAATATGTTGCGCATTCTGGCTGACACGCCCATATTAGCACATTCATTAAGGAACTAAATGGATTGTGCATATTATTTTGCCCGTTTGAGAGACTTGATCCTTGGTGCGCCCGGTTAGGAGATCAGCTTCAACATGTTTTTGTGCGTACAAACAAGTTTGCACATGTTTTTACACACACAAACCTTTAGTAAATCAGGCACTTACTGTTCCATAGGTTCATGCAAGAGGTAACTGTTTTTGGATTATAGGGTCTCTGGTTGCAGCATTGACACAAAACTTAATCATGTTACATTGTAGACTGTCTCAGAATTGTGATATGCTCCAGGGTAAGGAAGAAGAGGAATTCATCTAGACAAACATTTTCCTCACAAAGATCTGATGTCAATGCTGGTGAAATTCTTTTTTTACACCTTCTGCTTTTGTAATATTTATAAAAGGAATAAGGATTGTGTTTCATATTTTTGTAAAAGCCAGAATGTCTCTGGGTCGCTCTAATTTGTTGCTCGAGTTTCATGTACGATGGATCTTAGGAAAACAAGCTGACACCAAACTGTTTGTGTTTCGATGGAACGTCTAACCGTGATGTGTTGTGTTAGTTTGGTTGGTGTTAAAGCTTTAGAAAGATTGTTGTTTGCATTCATTTTGTGCTGGAAGGTTGTTGTTCTTTTTCATGGGAACAGATGAAAATGTGCTGGCACAGGCCCAGAGGAAACCTATGCATTTAGAAGCATGGTTATCTTATTCATATTATCCCCGGTATATCAGATATACTGTACAACAGGTGTATTGCCAGTTTTCTAAACCTGTTTAATCTTGACAGTGATGAAAATGATTTTCCCCATACATTGTCTGACTATTTCATTGGCTCTCAGTGTATTTGGAAGTCTATTCTTCTCACTTGTTTGAGGGTGGCCATGGATTAATCCATAAATTAACACTTTTGAGAATGTTTTTGTCTTTGAAGGGAAGGGTAATTGTTTGAGGGAAAAAAAAAAGTAATTGTTGAATTGTGAGATGTTAAGTTTTCATTAAGCACTTACTGTATGACAATTTGCCCATTAAACAGGATGTTTTAAATAATTCAGTTTGTCCAGAACACCTTGAAATATTTTTTGCTGCTGGCATGGGGAGCATTTAGGGCTGTTAGTTCTTAAATAAACTGTAATGAAGAGAGTTTGGTCAGTGAGTCTATGCAGTTGAAGACAAATGGCTGTAATACTTTGCAGGCTCTGTGCCTTCACGCTCGGGCCACTGGCTCAGTGAAGAGACCAGAGGCAGACACTACAGAGTACATCTGTATTCTCATTTCCCCCTCTTCCTGTCAAAAGTGGCATTTTAAACCAAACTGTTTCCTCCAGCAAAGAAAATGAACCGTTTGCTCATGAGCAGCATGACACTCCTGACACACCCCCGCACACGCGTGCAGGCACGAGCATGTTCGCAGCGACATGCATACACGCTCTCACTTCCTCTTCCATCTCCCCTGAAGTTATGTCAGTGTTATTCAGTGCCTGAGAGATCTACCATAGTTATTTTGAAAGATTCGCAACAGCTGGTGTGTGCCGCACAGATGCAGAGCATGCCAATAATCTGTTGAAATCCTTTTATTCTCCTTCTCTATCTGAAGACAGATTTAGAACAGCACCACTTAGTCCAGATGAATGAACCTGTCTCACTGAATAACTCTTTTTTTCCCCATGGAGAGAGTTTTGGGTGGGTAGGGGTGGGGCATACTCACATTGTTTCATCTGTTTTCAATTCTGGGAATTGAAATGTAAAATGAGTAACATTTGATGATTGCTGGTTTTCATTCTGGCACAGCAGGGACAGCAGCATAATGTGAAGACGAAATTAGAAGAAGAGGAAGAAGAGAGATATCCAGCACTGGCTGAGCTCTCTGTGCATTTATGTTCTTGCTGCTCCGGCAAAAAGCAGTCAATTAAAACCCAGCATTGATGTGAGGATTATGCTATTAGTTGAGACCAGCATTCTCATTAGCTGTTGTGCCACTGCTGGGCAGATCTGCATGGTGAGCGAGGGTGAGGGAGCTTGAGAATTTGCTCACAATAGTCTTCTGATTATATCGTTTGGACTTGCTGTCTTTGGTAAACCTGTGTCAGCTTTTTTGTCTGTCAAGCCTGTGGCCCACCTGTATGTCAGCTGTCAACATTTCTGTCACGTTCCCCGCTCGTAGGCGGAAGAAAATCATAGACACCTCAGCCATAGGTTTCTGTTGTGGCCTGAAGTTTAACCTCAGCATTGCATTGTCCTGTGACAAAAACCTGGAGCCATGAAATCTGTATTTGGGCCGTAATTAGACAGCTGGGGATGAGATGAGGAAAGCAAGGAACAATGCATCGAGTGAGATTGTGGGAGTTTGGTCAGTTTAAGCAAAAAATAACATAATAATAATAATAAAAATTCAAAAAAGACTTATCTTGGACCCATCAGAGGACCAAGGTAAATTGGTGAAATGAACAAGTTGTTGTTTTTAGTTGTAGTTGTTTTGTTTTGTTTTTTATTCATTGGTGTCTTTTTATTCGAGCTCCTATCAAATACGCTCAAAGGACTGAATTACATTACAGGTCCCAGCTGTTTTCACTGATCGTGGAAAATTCAGTTTTTCATACTGTGCACCTGCAACTTGAAAAACTTTGCAGAGCCATCTAAAACTTACCTCATTTTTATCATTAGGGCAATTTAAATCACTAATCTTATTTTATTTTACCTCCAACTGCTGCTGTTTTCTCATATTGTTGATTCTTGCGACCCGGCTCGGTTTGGGAGGGGAAGGAGGGCAGTAACATAAAACCCAGATGTAAACATGAAACAAATAAAGAATAAGGTTTATTCGGTGGAGGCAAAATGGCAAAGGTGACAACAGGTGAACTAAAAAGGTGGAAGAGAAAAGCAGTACACAATTTCACACACAGTCCGGAATACTGCTGCACCAATGAGACCTGGCCGCCGTAGAGCCCCGGACCCTCCTCCTGTCGTCTCAGCCAATTACGAATGCGAGATAGCACATCCTGCTTGCATACTAAATAATCCAATATTCATCCGTGTGGGATGGGAGCGCAGGCGGCGGCCGTAACATGATTGATAATTTGTTTCTAATGTGATCTTCTGTTACTTTTACTTTTCTCCAATACTGTATACCTGATATGTTGATTGTGTATTCTGAATGTACTTTTTTTGTCTCGGCTATATTGTTAATTAAGTTGCTACCTCAACATATTTCTGAGTCTAAATAAAGGTTAAATAAATAAGTAAGAAGCTTAATGTAGTTGTATTGATAAAAAAAAAAGTAGTCATAACAACAGTCAGCACTACCCTTTAATAATTATGCCCTTTTTCCTAAACCTGAGCTTTACCCATGACATTAAAAGTCTTAACACTAGTGCAAGCCAAAACTCACTTGTTGTTTTGTGCAGGTTTACCAACGTTAATATTGCATAGATCTTTTTATAGTTAGATTCAACTCCATTGGCAATAATTAGTCACTGCTAACTGTTCATTAAAATTCCTAACCCCAGCTTGGATCACTTCAGTCTATTAATTTAGTATTTACATATATATGCATCAGTAATTCAGCGGTGTGAAGGTACTCATTCTTGAGAGTGAGGTCACTTAATTGCACTTCACAATCTGCTATATTTACATAATTACAACTATTTAAATTCATTCAGTGGTGTTCTTTTCACCACATAGATTTATGTGTTTTCCATCACTGGGTAATTGTCAGTGTCTGTGTTGTTACATTTTCTGTAGGGTGCCACTCAGATGCACGAACTGGGTGGTGACAGCTGTGTATAGTCATTTATTCATAAGCTGTGTACTCTAATTAACTAGGATATCCAGACCAACACTCAGAGCAGCTAGATCACTCATTTAACACTGAGATAATGTTCTCCCTCTCTTTCTATTTCTCTTTCTAACACACACACACGTGCGCTCACACTTGGGGCCTCAGGCTCCCTTCTGTACGGTACATAGTGTTTTATGAGTAAAATGGAAACTCCGTCAGACATTATCATATGATTAAGAATGGGAATTAAGATTCAAGGAGAAGTCGAGCTAATTTGAAGTGGGTTTTGATTGTACTAATTATATAATCTTCTCCTCTCCCACGTTTACATTCAAGCCCATTAAGAAAAATGTCTTGAGAGTGCATTGTGGTTTTATTCTGTGTGTTGTATCTCGATGAAGATGGCATGAGAAATAAAATTACAGCACTACATTTGCAATTTTGTCAAAAGCATTTATTTGTCATTATCATCGCACCACGGTGCGCTCCTTGCACTCAGACTATTAAACAGCTATATACTGTAGTGTTATTATCAGATTGTGGGGACCTAGAGACAAAAATGGAATTTTTGCTGCCATTTTCATGTCTCTCTCTGGTGCCAGAAAGTGTCATTCAGGTAATGGGTGCAATTTTAGGAGGCATTAGATTAAAACCCCTCAGCACTTAAGACATAGTATCAAACCAGCTGACTGCTCCCTACTGAAAAACTGCACGTCTGTGCCTTAAAAAAGTCAATGGATGATTCTTTCAGTTAAAGTGAGACAACACTGAGACAGTTCTGTGTGGGAACAAAGAGAGAGGTTTGCACGTGCTTACCTGGAGTTCTAATGACTTTGACTCATTTTCTTGGTGTAATCATGGTCGGGACCCTGAGTTTCAGTGACCACGTCAAAGCTATAACTAGATCTGCATTTTGGCTTCTCAAAATTAGTTACTTTGGTCCTCATTTCTCAAACGTGCATACACCGAAAAAAAATGGGTGTACGCCAAATCTCCCGCAAGGATCGGCATTAATCAATCTGAATGTGAGGGTAGGGTACGCAAAGATCTCACGCCATTTATAAATGTATTTATTTATAAACGCTGCATATGCACAAAAGAAGGCGTGCGCAACTTGTAAGCAACGTTTGAGATTTATAAAAAACAAACTTGACGGGAGAATGTGCGCACCTCCACGGCAGCTCTGACCCTGCCGTACGCACAAAATCTGGAGAAATAGGAAACAGCAGAAGAATGAAATCAAAGAAAGTATGTGAAATTGATACATTTGAGTGAAATAATCAAATGTTACCATTTACATATCATACTATATGAAGGAAATATTGGCAAAAACGAAGAAGGAGGCATAATTGATATCGATTCTCCCGGGAGTGCACGCAAGCACGCACACATACACACACACTAAAATAAGGATTCACGATAAAAACAGAGATGTCTTTTTTTGAACCACTAAAATATGTTATGTCATTATGAGACAAAACTTACATGTAATTATAAAATCCATTCACATAAACAATAAGCCGATGAGCCGGTCCGGCGTGACACTTGTTCAGGTGCTCTGCAGATGGGGGATCAGGCCGGTGTTACACAGCCTTCCAACAGCCGAATGTCATCAGTTATAATGTCGTTATAATGTCGCGTTCATGGCACTAATTACAATTTAGTAGTGATAATGTCCTATAAAAATGCCTTATCTCATTCATACTGAAGGCAGACAAGAAGAGCGTGACCAGTCGTGCCCATGGAGTCTCACACCTTGTGCACACCAGCCTCTTATGGCAGAAATCAGCAGGTCAGCAGCGTAAAAGCAGCAGCAGTCCGCTGTCAACATTCACACCAGACCTGTTCAGTCAAAGGACTGTTCGGTGGTCAGTAGCACTTTGGCACAGCGCATAGACTAATACACAATTCCTGCAGTAGGTTGGAAGTAGGTGGGCTGCAAATATAAAAAGCAGGATTTTGGTCCACAGTTGTGCATTTAAAGTGCAAATGAAACACGAGCCGTTTGAGGCCTGTGTGAACAGCTGTACAGATTAAAGTAAAAGCATATCTGTACTGTTGGATGTGACTGAAAAACTGAGAAACCCAGAGTGTACAGTTGGTTTCTTGAGAAACACTCCAATCAGGAACAGAACCTCAGTGACTTATTTTCCATGCATTTACATGTGATGGTCTCACCCCACTTTATCCAACCAACGTACTCTACCAGACACAGGCAGACAGTTTGTTACCAGCCAGAACATTGAAATAGGAGACATGCTGTACTGTACATCTGTCACAGTTTTTTACATTGCATTTGTATTGGATGTTATGTATTTTCCTTCTGTCCCTCCTGTAGAAAACCATACCATGGTATCCCACTCAGCAGTGAGTATTCGGATTCTGGATGTAAATGACAACCCTCCTGAACTGGCCACACCATATGAAGCCTCCATATGTGAAGATGCCAAACCAGGCCAGGTAAGCTTTTCTTTATTCTAAAGCTATACCCATGTCCTCAGTAAGAATCAAAACTAATATGTTATTGGTGTTTGCTGAGCGACAAGTTAAAGATGAATGTTATGCCGATAAAGTTTCTGTAGCTTCACAGATTGATCCTGAGTTTCATTAGTACAGATGATATCGGTTGTACCATAGGCTTTATACATTTCATTTACGTTAAAGAGAAAAAATATTTGTCACAGTGCTACAAAGAAACCTCTTCCCTCTAGGTCTGTTTGAAGGGCTGGTAAACAACCACACAGTCCACACAGTACTGAACAGCACCCATTCATTCATGCAGAAAACTCAAAGCTAATTGCTGATACTAAGTGAACTGGAGTGTACTCAGTCATAGACTGGATATTGGAACATCAAAGATTTTCTCTTTCAGCACACATTAATAACAGAAGTAATGTGAGAGGTACATATATTCAACATACAGACACACTCAATGCACATGCGTAATTAATGCAAATCACACATTAAATCATTACCACTCTCTCTGCTAGTTTCAGATCAATTCACACATTACATGAAGTATCCTTAAAGTAAAAACATACAGAAATTAATATAACATTAATAAGCAATTAAAAGTTAAAAAAAAACAGTCAGAAAAAACAGTCAGGTTTCTATATAGTTTTTCCTTGATATAATCTTCCCTACTTTTCATACTGGGCAGTAGTAAAGTAAAAGATCACTTCCTGATGCATACCCAGTGCACCAGTGATGGAGGACAATGTTCACAGGCCTCGTTCTGTTTATCTAAGTTTTAGTGAGTCACCCGCACTAAATGGGTATTTTGTAACTTGTTTAGTATGAAATAACAACCTATCTTTTAAAGGACATTTATCCTCTGGGAGTCAGACAGGAAGCAAAGAGTAAGTTCTCAAGCTCCTATCTGCACTGAAAAACACTGGCAGAGGATCATGAATGAAGGTGTCGGATACTGACACCAGTATCATTTCCACTGTGACCTCGTTTGATTTAGACTAAATTGATGCGTCACTGTTAGCAGAACAGTTTCAGGCTTAAATGTTCTGCGTCATTTGGAGGAGCCTGCATATACACTGGATAATGTAGAAGGTGAAGGTTCCCTCCATCTGCACCATTAACATCAAGTTCACCAGAGATCCTGAAAGAAAAACAGCTATTCTAATGTTTCTTAAGAGACTAAGGAACAATAGAAATAGACGAAAAAAGTGAAAGGTACATAACATTTCAATGTGTAACAAAGAAAATGCAGAAACTGAGTCTGAACCTTTTCAACCCAACAACAATCAAAAAAAGTAAATATGTATAATCATTTTAAAGACAATGACATAAACTGGTAAAGTGTCAAAGGTCTAAGAGTAAATTGTGTGCAATAGCAGAAGAATATACGTCTATCTCATATCACAAGTGAACATTTTTACACTTGTGCCAGCCCATCAGTGCCATAAAAGAGGAGATCACCATCTTTCTCTCCTGGCAATGGTCCATTCTTGATTTTGTGAACACGTGATAATGGAGATTTCTTAAGGCTCACTTAACATCTTTTTTCTGGAGCTTTGAATTCTACATGCATTCTTCAATAAATGGAACTTTTTCAGGTGTCAGCATACAGGTCACAGCAGGTCACATATCCATCTAGGATCCACACAGTGGTGATAACCAGCCTCCACATGAAGTTAGAAAGTTTATAAATTTTTATCACATAGCCGTCTGGATTCGTTTTATTTGCCATTCAGACTCACCAGCCTATTTCTTGTCCTCTTAGAACTGCCTCATTATTTCAATTTTTGGCTTGGATAGTTTTCACTTGCACGGCATGATCTAACGATCCTGACACTTTATACCAAAGCCAATTAATAACTCAGCTTTTGGGCAAAGGCACAATTTGCCAGAGTGTTAATGCCAGAAGGAAACTGTTTTTGCAAAGAGTATGTTTATTTTCTCCTCTTCTCAGTGGTTTCTATAGCAGATGCAGAAGTCAGTAGGATTAATAATTTACACAATGTCTGTCTGTGTCAGAAGATGTTTGCTTGAATAAAGGATTCTTTTTCCTACCAGAGGCATGTCATTTAGCTTCTTCATAGAAGACATCACTTATCAATTCTTACAAAGGCTGCAAAAAGAGAAATGCTGCTCTACTTACAGTGGTTTTGTACCTGTTTAACAATGTCACACAAAAGTGAGGCAGCAGTTACTAGAGGATATCATTAATTTCTAAATGTCAAACAGGTGAACTCTGTGAGAACAGAACAAAATCCTAGAATGATTTTTATGTGCATCATTACCCAGGACCAATCAAACAGTGGGAGTGTGTTATATATAAATAATCGAGACAAAAGGCAGCACCAATCCAGCTCATTCCACTGATCACCATTAAAAATGGACAAAGTCATTAGGGTGTTTTATTCTCCTTACATAGTCAACAAGCCCTAGGCTAAGTTAGACCCAATTATCATGTGCAGAGCAAAGGAATAATTAAAAAAGCAGGGCTTTAAAGTGGGGCCTCCATGCTGGAAGCTGCATTTACATGTGTAATGAGGCTCAGGCCTCTCCTCCCCTTGATCCACAGACTCTTAACCACTTATTGCCCCCCTGTGCCTCTGCAATGCCGTCCGCCTCTCTAGAACGTTGTCTGGTCTGATCTCCCTCACTCCCACCTCGTTCCCTCTCCCATCTGCAAGAGCCCACATTAACCTTCAGCTCGTAATCACACAGAGATGATTAGTCTTGCAGCAAAAAGATCATTGCTGGCTCCCAGCAATGTAAAAGTAAAGTTTTTTATACTCTCATTAGAGAAAATATTTAATGACATATTTCAAACTTAAATTAAGAACTAAAGAGGCATTCAGAAGCACATACATGAGAATATGTCATTGAATTGTGTTTCCGTCTATCCGTTCATTTGTGTTGTACTTATGTACAACCGTCTTGAAAGGGTCAACAAATGACAGCAGCGTCTGATGATATCTATTCATTTCCATTTTTCTTTGTTCTTATTTGTTCTTGAATTGTTAAATCTCACTTTTTGTGTCCTCTCTATGGACTCTTTTTGTATGTTGTTGTTGTGTTGACCACTTTCTGAGCCGACTGCCAAGATTGAATAAAAATGTGTTAGCCTTGGGTCAAAGGCTTTCCAGCGCTCATTTTCAGCCTAGGGGAACCACTGAGGGGCACAGGGGAACAATTTTCTCCTCCATGTTATTTTTAGAATAATATTTTAGAAACTGGTTTCCACCAGTTGTTGTCAGCTGCTGCATCTTCGCCTTTGAAAGATGGAGTGGTTTGAAGGAAGTGTTTTGGGTTTGAGGATTTGCTGCATGATTAGTTGGTATTTGTAACATTCTTTGATTAATTTTTGATCAATAGTGTGGAGTAAGCCTTTCTTCTGGTGGCCTTTCAACTCTGAGAGAGACAAGACTGAGTAAAGAAATTTACTAATGAATTACTCGTATTTGATTCGTATTTGATATATATATTTCTACAGCGACTGGAGAAAAAATAGAATTGTAAGTAATGACAAGATAAATAGTGCTGAACTAAAAATTGCCTTGAAACCTAAATCAGCTCAATGCTGCTGAATTTCCTTCTGTCAATAAGTGATTTTTTTTGTCCACAGTGCTTTCAGAAAAGCAGAGGTGCTGGCACCTAGCCTTCCTCTAAAACCCTTGGTCTCTTGAGGGGTAATTGAGTTGCTTGGCAACTGTCTGATCAGAGCAATTTGGCCACATCTGATATTCAAGATAGCACTTGCCCTATTTTTTTTTATTTTATTTTTTTGTTGTTTTTTTTGGGGTTTTTTTGTGGCTTGTCAAAAAAACACTAACACAACAGCTTTGTGTTGGTGACAGGAATGACATTAGGTGGAGGAAGGTAGCAAAAGTAGATGACGTCTAAACAGCCATTATGAATCCCTGTCATTGATAAGATAATGGACATTTTCTCCTCATCTTGCTTCTGCAGCACAAAGTAGCTGTGCCACTTTCAGCAAGAACAGCCACACACACACACACACACACACACACACACACAGACACTCCACTGGTAAGCACATGCATCCACCTGCAAAGATGCCTCTGCAGAGAGGTAGCATGGCTTTGGCTCGATTAGTAATTCATACAACAGAGTGACACAGGCTTCGTGCAACCTAATTAATTATAACCAACAATATATTTGAGTGGTCTCCATAAACTGTGCAAGCTGTACAGTCGTGAAACTTAAATACAGGCTTGGTGTAAAACAGAATCTGAAATCAAGGTAAAGCAGAAGATAAAACTAACGTCACAGCACATTGAAAGAACGTCTTCAAGGAACATTTCACAAATATTGGTGTAAGCAATTACTGTCAATGTTCCCAGCCTGTACAGAGGTGTTTTCATGAGGTGGAACAGATAGTCAAAGTGTCACATTAAATCTTATCTCATTGTCTTCTTATCTGAAAGCACAAGTTGTGTTGTTGATGTGTGGGATCTATGATGAAGGCAGTACATCCGAGATAGTACAAAAGTGTTTTTGAGTCTTTATGCCTGAACTCTGACAATTTGACAGTTGCAAATAAAAAAAAGAATAGATAAACATATTGCTGCATAGTTGTGTTAGCTGTTGTGTTTCACACACTTGTAAGATTTCATCATATGACTTGGTCCTTAAAATACCTTGACTCAGAGGTCAAAGCTGCCGAGTTACACTGAAGACAGCCGTTGCCTTAAATAGTAAAGTACTTTGATGTCCACTGCTTCCCAAAATGCCCTTGTTTAATCAGTAAAATAAGCTGCCAAAGGAGTTGTCCAGAGGTATGAGCTTCAGCCATCAGATGTTTGTGGGTACAATGAGCCTTTTTGTTTCAGCTCCCAATAATGTTGTTAATCAAACTGGAAACTCAGACAGCCCAGCGACTCTCGGAAATAGGCATAATTAAGTCCATTTTTCTTTCACCTGGAATAGACGTCAAGCACTGGCGAGCTGCCCTCTTTTGCATGCGTATGCCTCCGGACCCAGAGAATGTTCACTTTGCTCACTTCATCTGGCCTTGGTGAAAAGGAAATTCGATGTTAGAAAAGAGGGTTTTTGCTGCTTTGTTCAGTGTTCTATACAGAAGGCCAGGGTAGCGGGCCCTCTTTCATAGACCCACTGCACTGGCAGAATTAATTAGAGCCCACACAACAACTGTTATTTTACAATTGAATCAGCTGTCAAATTGCCTAACTCCAAATTCAAAAACTTTTCACAGAAGAACGGTCCTCTAGTTCCATGTTGCCACTGCACATCAGCTAAAACCCACTGGCGAGGCATCATGCATATCAAATGATTGATAGCAGGACTTGATTTTGGCTAATTATAAGTAAACAGTAATTTATTTTACACCTAAATCACAGCTCAGCCAAGCTGTCAGTGGAACAACAAGGCATGTACCGTGCGTTGTGTTGTTTTTTTGTCTGGATTCTTGAGACTTTTATTTTTGACACTTATTGTGAAAATACAGTCCAGAAAGTTCTCCAGCTACCTCTTTATCTCGCTGTCATAAAAGCTGCTTTATTAGAGTGAAAGTTTAAAAAAACAAGGCTGCCAAAGCTTCATGATACGATTCGTCCAAGTATGCCACTGAAAAAAACACTTTACATATGTGTGAATAATCTAACATTTGCTGTCTATCTATATACCTGTATCTGCCTGTCTCATTTTCAGAACTGAATCTGCTCTTTCTTTTTCCCACGAATTATGTCATAAACACAGCCATGCATGAATGTTCCTGCACAGACTATAAAATGAAGTAAAGACACATATGCAGACACCCACACATACTGTGCTCACACATAGTATTTACTGCAGCACTCTTAATATGTCAGATCAACCCCCGGTTTACTAAGCTAATGAGCAGCGTTCCATTGTCTCCTGTTGTGTGCTGTGTTATAACACAGTCTCGTTCACAGTGTCAGCTCCCTGGCTCAGGTCCAGCTTTCGGTGGAACCACAGAGAAAATCAGATTAACCTAAGCCTTTTAACTGCGGTTGGGTTTGATCCCATTTGAGAGTTGGCAACACAACCTATTTTGTTTGTGTTTAGAAGGAGAATGCGTATGGAGGGAGAGGGAAAGGTTGGCTGAGAAGTAAATAAAAAAAATAAATAAATAAAAAAAAGGGGTGACACAGGCTAAGCAGCTTTAGCTTGGGGACACAGTTCAAGCCAGGGCCATGACACAAAGTGTTAAACAGCTTGTCACCTTTTATTTACAGGCCCCTCTGGGGGTGTTATGCAGGTCAATATCCAGAGATGGAAAGAGATGGCAAAACAAGGGACTTTACAGTAAGACAGACGGAGGGAAATGCAATTAGAAAGGCACACAGTAAACACAGATTGGATCGAGACTTGCATCTTACTATCACATGAAACACATGTACCCAACCATGACAAAAAGAAATGCAGTTTTAATCCATTTCTAGAGCATCATTTACAGGTTCGTCTGCACCGTCAACTTATTTTTATCCACCTCCTTTTTACGTGCAGTTTTGATTTCAGCATGAAAAACCCAGGTGGAAATGTTAACAATTTGTAACAAAGCCAACATTTCTAAATGTGCTTGAGGGGGAATGGTTGGCACACTGTGATCAGCAAGGTGTAGTAAGATGTAAGAAAGGCAGAAAAAAAACATTTTTTTATCCAAGCAATGATGTTTGCAAATGTGCCATGGCTTCTTCCTCTGTAAATGCAGCACTGTCACTGTGCCACTGTTTCTTGTCTCTGTTATACACTGAGCTGTGATACGTGTTGGTAAATAGTCATGAAGTACCATATCTCAAGGAAATATTTTTGATGGAAATTTCCTAACTATGTTAAAAAAAGCAGCTTTTTATAACTTGACTGGAAACTGGAAAATTACTTCCTGCATCATTAAGTCACCACCCTGTTGCTAATGCCAATAACTACAATTGACTCCAGCCTCTGATTCAGTCAGTGAGTGCTCTCAAGATAGCAACTCAAGCTTTAGTTATACCTATTGTTATTCCACAATGCCTCTCCAGGTCTGTTCTGATCTTTTCATGTCTTTTGAATGTACTGGTAAGACTAAGACAGGTCTCCTCTCATTAGCATTGACTACATAAAGCAAGTGAGGCCTAGTGGTTTT
>OMNW01009338.1:0-12520 GCA_900303245.1 Selene dorsalis
TTAGACATTTTTATTGTGGGGAACAGCAGAGTGCAAATGGCCATTAGTGAACGTTTACTCTCCCCTTTTCCAAATTCAAAATGACAGGCCCAGTGATATGCTGCTGACTGTGCGTGTGGTGTGTGTGCGTGTGTGCATGCGTGTATGTGTATGTGTTTGCACATCTGCAGAAAACAAAGCCCCATACCTAGATGACAGCCATATGAAACTGTGTGCTGAGGCAACTGGCCTAGTGTGGGCTTTCTAAAATGACAGACAGGTGGGAGGTCTAATCCCATCAGAGAGTTGGTTAGTCTGTCCCTCAGGGTCCGCCCCTGTCTACTGAGTGGGTCCTGATTGGATGATATGATTCTTAAAGTCAGATGGATTGGGTTGCCTGGGGGCAAAGAACAAGTGAAATGGGCAGAGAGGGAAGGAGGGAGAACGTGAAACACACAGAGAAAAAGATTGCAAGATGAAATCTGAGAGTCAGAGAGATGGATGGGTGGTGTTGCTCTGAGAAAATATACATCTGAGAGAGACTAATAGAGAAAATCTGAGACAGTAAGAGATAGACAGAAGACCGAGAGAGAAGTAACTGTAAATTCAGACAGATCACTTAGCTTGAAGGGAGATGAATATGGATTTAAATAAATGAACCAGCCTGGGGAGATCGCCGTTAAATGGAGTTGAGTGGGTGGTTGAGTTTTGGGACTCCGGAGTAGGCTGTAGAGGAAGGAACAAAAAGCAGCGTAATAAGCTAAAAGCTCATTCTGTAGTCTGACTATTAGTTTATGCCGTGCCACAAAGCAAGAAAAACACAAGGAGATTATGAGACGGCTCAAACACAATATGAAGAAATTCAACCTGGAGTGCACAGTTATTGTTCAGGCTAAGTCTTTAATAAGATGCAGCACAGGTGCACCGCATTGTACCAATTTACACCATCTTATTCAAAACATTGACTGTAATCACACGATCCAGACCTGTAATCCCTCCATTGACTCTCTCATTTTCCTGTCTGTCAAAGCACATGTTTTGACCTCAGGCTCAGAAAACGTCATATAAAAATAGATGGTTTGTTAGCTCGTTGTATACAGAAATGTAGGCTATGTTGTGTTTTACTTGGTTCTGTTGGTGGTTTACGCTGCCAGGGGAGGTTGTATGTGGGCCACTGGGACACACTGGTGAGCCTTCTCATTGTGGTGGTTCAACATGAATGAAAGAGAACTGGATTCATGCATAAAAAAGTTTCTGACAGCACTTGGATTGCTAATAAGCAGCTAACTATGGGTAGAGCATTCATGGTGTGGGCAATTAACTTCAGATGACATATCCTATCTAAGCCAGTGAGGGCAACAACTGCAGGTAAGCCTCTAAGTATACAGCATTGTCAGCTGCCAGTTTAACACACGATTAACCAATGGTATCACATGTCAGAAGTCACAGCAGAGAAGTCTAATATCCACTGTGCATCAAGTCAAAATTTAATACCAGTTTCCATCCAACTTTGAGCGCACTTTACCATCTCTATTGAAAACAAGATACACTCAGAGGGAGAGTGTGTAAACTGTGGAAGTGGTCGAAGCCAGTAATGATGATTTTATTGTCTTGTAAGTGAAGCAGAACTTAGGCAGCGTAAGAAAATCCACACTCATTACAGAATCTAATACAGCACTTTGTATCGAATATACAATATTTGGAAAAGCTGGGCCTAGGCAGAGGCATGTGCAGTATTATATTATCAGACCTCTTTGGATAAGGCAAGCATACACTGTACTGCACTGGTAGCAGTAGTCTGTCACCAGAGGTTCATTTCTTACAGAATTTGACAGGATTTTTTTTTTTCAAAGAAATAATTATGTCTTTTATAGTAATGACAAATACCTGGTGGCAACAATGGTGCGAACAAATAAGTATAATGTAACAGGAGCCGCAGGTGTCCTCTCAGCCAACAAGACCATTTCTTTTAAGGTCTGACATTCAGCGAACAAGCAAATGGTTCCTTAGGGGGGGAATGATGCCAAAACGGCAGCAGGTGGTTTGACAAGCGCACAGCGAGAAGTGGGATTGTTACAAGAGCTACACGGTCAAACACCATCATATCGAGACATGAGCATCAGTTAGGCTCCAATGAAACAAGCAGCTTTCTCAGAAACATTAACCAACATTTAATTGTACTTTAATATTGGCCCCGGCATACATTGGTACTGATGTATGTGTGATGTTTTGCTGTGTGTTCAGTGAATGAATGTTGAGTGAGTCAGCGAATGGATGTTGATGTGTGAGTGATGCACATTGTTTATTTCATATATATTCTATTTATTCTTTTTTATGAGTCCGCCTTCTGACTGTGCACCTTAATTTTGTTGCACATGCATGCATAATAACGATAAAGTATCTTATCTTATCTTACAAGCCTGAGATCTGTAGGTCAAAGATCGTACAAGATCCTACTTAAATCAAACGTGCAGAAAACTGGGAGCATTTGTTTTTTTCCTGCTTTTGCAATTTAAAAAAAAATCACATTCACGTGTTACTACGGCTTTTTACAGCTGAAAACAATCACACACCTCTAGTACACAAACCGTTGTGAACAAAACAAGGACAGCAAACTATTAAACAATGGTATGGTTTTAGTGTGTGTGCCCATCTTTTCTTTTTAAAGTCATGAAAAGGTGAATCACGTTGTGCTGCTCTCCGTCTGTCTGTGCTTGAATTGTTGCTGAGAGGTAAGGAAAGTTTTCAGCAATAGTCTTTGGAGGTTTGGAGGTTGGTACGATTGTTGTGGTGGTGTTCGTGGTATTTGATGATGGTAAGACAGTTTTTCTGGCCTTTGTGTTCTCAACAAGTCGTAACTGCTGAGATCCACACTTCTTACTTCCTCTCTACTTTGCTGCTTTCTCCTCCCTGGGTTCTCTTTGCTCTCCTTCATTTTTTTTCCCCCTGGTTTGCTTTCCCTCTCGTTTCTGCCCTGTTTGTCCTGCTCTCTCTTTCCCCCTCCTCTCTCTCTCTGTCTCTTTTTTAGAAACAGAGAGATTAAATCCATTCTTCAGTGTCCTCAAACCTCCAACTCAGCTGTTTACTTGCAAAAACACCAATACACTTGTTCTAAGTCTGTGCGTGTGTTCGAGTCAAGTCCTGCCATCTTTGTGTGTTTCTGTGTCTCTGTGACTGTGGTCAACTCTTGCATGTGCTTCCTGCCTTTGTTTTTTTGCATGTGCGATGGCGGACTGAATTTTTAAAGGATGAAATCATATTTTTTATTTGAAGAGTTTCAGGATCCATGTTTTAACCAAGATTTAATGAAGCCTTTTGGAGTCAAAGCCCTTGTGAAATGTTTGTGCCCTGCTCTCTCTAAAGTGAATGTGACTGCTTCACAGTCCACAGGGACAAACTAATGCCTATTGCTAAAGTTTCTATTTTATTCTGCTCTGTTTTACTTTGGAAACCATTAATGTTTAATCTAATATCCTCTGTGACAGAAACAGAGCACAAAGTTGATGTATGAAGCCATTTTATTTCTTCAGAAAAGTTATTAGACTCAAATCAATGTGTTTGTGGTTTTCTATTTATATTTTTTGTCCAAATAACTACACAGGTAGAAAGAGGATCAGCACTTATTAATGTGTTTGCTTTAAGGGAATAGTTTGAGATAATGGGAACTAAGCTTATTCACTTTCATTCTGGGAGATAGATGAGGAAATCATCTCCCTCTTGTCTCCTTGGATGACAAGAGGGAGGTGATCTGGACATGACCCATACAGACTGTTTCCCCTGTTTCCAGTCTTTATGCTACATCACCAAAATCCATAATTTAGTCATTCACTAATTTAGTCTTTAATGTTGTGATAATAAAAATCATTCAGTAATGATCACAAGAAAATAAGAGTTTCTAGATGAAGGCAGTTCATTTTTTGATTTTGATTTATCTAGGTAATACATAAAAGAAGAAGCACAGATGCTCTCAGCCTCTCAGCACAGTGACACATCATCGGAAACAACCACCACTTTGAACCATCACAATATTGATCAAAGTTGTTGCCACTGATCAGAGCGTTGCTGTGTATGTTACTGTATTTGGTGAAGGAGAATGAGAAATTATTCACTTACACTGTGCTGTGCAGGTGGTGGTAGAAGAAAAAAAGAGGACAATGAGTGGAAAGGACTTTTTTCCTCAGTAGATAGTGAGAGGGGGTGGAGAAAGTGGTGGGGAGCATTTAGCTGAGATGGCAGTCAATAAGTTTAAACTGAAGTGGTGTCCAGGAGTATTGGTATTTTTGCAGCATCTTTGGTGGTCAGCACTCCCTTCTTTCGTGTTTTGCCATGGACTTACCAGTCCTTGACTTTTCTGTCTTTAAAGTGGAGCTTGGTCAGTAACACGGCAGTTCTTCTTCTCTGAAGTCAAACCAAACTGTAAAACTTTGTATTGGCAGTTACCCCACCATGTCCCAGCTGTGTGTGTGTTCGTTGTGTGTGTGAGTGTGTGTGTTCTGAAGTAGTCAGGCAGTAATTCTCTCTGTGTGTGTCTCCATCACATCATGTCTCTGGCATCTCTTGTGAGTCTATTTTGGCACGCAGACACACACGAAAGAGCAACTATGAAAAGTGAAAAGACAATTTAACTGGAACAAACACTGAGGGATAAAATGAGAATAAAAAATGAGAAAGACAAAGAAACTAAACAAAAAGCTGCAAGAAAATCAACATGCAGGAGATGATAAACAGCCCCCTCTCTCACCATAAAATGCAACATAAAACCATTACCTGTTTACCTTTTAGCAAAGCACTGACACAGCCAAGCTCTCAGCTGTAAACAGGTGAATCCTCTCATGTAACTCCACAGTTCTTTATGCTATTGTTTTAAACCTATAATAGTGGCTAACTGGATAGCAAACACAGCCAAGTCTTTTCTATCACTGCTTTGGGGCTGCACCTGGATGAAATGCACCTGGACCTTGGGGGAAAGCTAAAGTCCTCAGAATCATCACAGGCTATGAGGTCTTTAGTATACGCTCTCAGCCATTTGCTGCTGGCAGAGTAGTATGTAGATTTTCAGAGCTTTCTCAGTAAAGCCTGCTGCAGCCAAAAATGATGCTATGTGAGTGGTTATGCTGAAACAGACACTAACAATGTAGGACATAGAACCAAAACAGTGAGCTGAAAGGCAGTAAAATGCTGATGGAAGCTGCAGGAAGAGAGTTAAAATGAAGCTTTATACCTTACACGGTCATTTGATCCACTGCTACTACATACAGCTGTTGTATTCAAAGTAAAAAAGTCATAAATGTGTCATTTATCATGTTACTATTCATTTGTATTGGTAATCAGAAGTGTAATAGACTTGAATCAGTATTTTGCAAAACTGTTTTTGACCTGAAAAGTTACAAGACAATTTCCTCAAACTTTCCAAAATTAAATACAACTTGATTTTTCTAAACTGTCCCTTTGGGGCACTCAGCCATAGAGCAGAAGTAATTCATCAAACCTGTGGTAAAAGCGGCAGAACTGGACAATAGCTGCAATGGTAGTTCAAGCAGAACCAGCATTTCCTCTAACTTCTGCTGTCTTATACCGTCATTGGAAACTGAACCCTGCCACACTAACCAAGTGCAGTTTTCACACTGATTTACACCTGGAATATAAAAATGATTTGGAGAAATAGTTTGAGGCACCAACAGTCTAACATCCCTTTGATGTTAACAAGCGGTAAATCAGGTTTTAGAGAGAGAAGAAGATGAAGAGGAAGACTGCAATGAGGGAGCGAGGGTGGGGTGGAGACAAAAGAAAAAGAGCGGGTCAAGAGGCGAAAATGCTGGATGTTGAAGGAGATGTAAAGAAAGTTAAAGGCGAGGGAGAAAAGGAGGAAATTAAAAAGAGGAAGCAGAGAGGAGAAGGGGCCGGGCACCTTTCCTTTTATGTTGGGGAGCAAAAGCAAAAAGAAGAAAGTAAAACTGAGGGAAATTAATAGGTAAAAGGAGACAGAGGAAATGATTTAGCTCTGATGTACAAAATGTTAGCCCCCTCTGAGATCAAAGGGCTTCGTAGAGAAGTCAGAAAAATGTCACGCCACACAACACGTGTGTAGGTCCTCAGTGTTGATGTGTGTGTTTGTAGGAAAATAGGAAATTTTGTCCTGACCCAGGCCCAGACATAACTAGACAGAAACTGAGGCAAAGCTTTAGTGTATATTGTATCATGAAAATGTTAGCTAAGTGGGTAACCAAATAATTTGGTGAGTGATGAACCTCTCTCTTATCACAGATATGTAGAACAGCGAGCAAAAACAAGGACAGTTTAAATGTGTTAGAAAACATTTACATTTGCAGTGTGTGTTCAGGCAGAACGGAAATCTAATCCTTACAAGACACAGGGAAAAAGAAGAGAGATGATGTAGCCCCGCTCATGTAGACCATGCCTGCTAGCTTTGCAGCTAATACCTGCATTTAAAATTGTCCAGCAGTCAAATTTGTAGTAAAAAGTCATTTCTCTTTGTGTGTCTGAACACCCTTTAGACAGAATACTTTAATATCTTTGATCCACTATTCACTCAGGTATGTACCTTACAGAAACTGTGCAGGCTATAGGGAGCTAAAACAATCAGACAAAAGAGGCTAAAGGCTGAGAATTGCAGAGCTGAGCACGGCACATTTTGAAAAGTGTGCAAATCTTTTAAACAAATTACTGAAATATGCTGACAGACATATTTTAGTTTTCCGCACTACTGTATTAGTACCCCCCAAATCACTGAGGTTCAAAAAGAAAAAGAAAAAGAAATCAAAGAACCTTCAGTAATTTTCAATAAATGAGTTTGAGACACAAGAAGCACCTGCTCAGATTTGTCATGGGGAAAATGAAAGCTTTGAGAAGTGTACAAGAAAAATACCTAAAATTTTCCAAGAAGAATTCAAGTGTACGACTGGATGAATATGAAGGAGGCTGTTACTAAAAAAAAAGGGAAGGGAAGGGAACTCTACCCTAGACATCTGAACCTCACTATATATAATAACAGAACAGCAGGAAGAATATAAAGTGAGACCGAGAGGACGGAGGAGCTAAAGTGAGGAGAATGGAAATGTCCAGTTGTGCAGAAGAAGGTAGAGGTGAAACAGACGGGCAGTGAGAGTCTATAGGAGACAGAAAGACAAAAGGGGTGCATTTTAAGAGTGAAATAGGAAAGGGTAGGGTGAAGGAATGAAGTGTGCAGGGTAAGCACAGCATGGACAGATGAAAGAGGCTGCAGGAAATAAGAAGGGAATAAAACAGAGAGAGGGAGGAGGGTGGAGAAGGTAAAGAAAGACAAGGCGGAGAAGGTTTAAAGATGCCTTGAACAGGTCAATGTCTGTGGTGACAGAGGTAAGAATCACATCTGTCTGTGATTATCTGTAGTGACGTCGCTCAGCAGGTGCAGTATAACACATGAATCCTGATGTAATACATACATAAATATATTGTCACCACTTTTGTATCATGCCCACACTGGGCTATGATTAGTTTCCTTCCTCATCTGAATCCATTGTTGTCGGAACACGTGGGATGATTTGTCCAAAAGACGTCAACTCAATCAGTCACACAGTCAGAAGAGTGAGGAGGGTGAAAATGAATCTGACTGAAATCCAGACCTTTCCATTGTTCTGCCTGTCACACTGTCTTTAAGAGTGCTGTCAACTTCCTGAAATACAACCATCATAATCCAATGTCTGCATACATTTAATCACTGTTAGAGAACTAGATATATGCATTTCCATAATTAGAGTAAAAAGCAAACATGTAGTGGTGTCTGTAAGGAGATTAAGTAAGTTTAGTCTGGTTGATTTTTTTTTTTAAAGCATTTTCCACAGATTGAACAGTCTATTAAAAATGAGAGCTAAACATACAGATGGAGCATTTAGCATAAGTTATGATGTTCAGACATTTGCCAGCATGTAATTACAACATCATCCTTTATTAAAAACTCAGATGGATTATCAGCAAAATGTATCACTAACAGGAATATTTCTTCTGCAGTAAAATATCCCTGTGACTAGTTTAGTATTAGATATGACAGTACAATGCTGCCTACTAAAGATGACATTTATATTCAATTATAATACCACAGCAAATATGTTCAGTAATAACAACACTGTTATTCATATCGTTCAGTGGCTTCTACATTATAAGTCAGTTTTATTTACATTGTACCAAAACACAAGAGCAGTCCCCAATCTAATGGCACTTTTTAAATAGAGCGCTTAGGCAACTAATACTAACAATAATGAGCCAGAAAGAAGAGGAAAGTTTTACTACACAAATTTGCTGCATAGTAGAAATACTTTGATTTATAACAACATTAGTTTTTCTAAATATACTCAGTTACTACCACAGCAGGGTTTAGAAGTTAGCTGGGCTGTCACTGCCTTAGACGTTATGGTAAACATCTTGGGCCAGTGGCATTTTAAGGAACCCTTAAGACTTCGCTGTGAGGGTTCCTTGGGATGTTCACTTATGTATTAAAGGGTTTCTTCTTCTACTACAAGTCAGTCAAGCATCTGAACAAAAGGTGTAACTGCAATACAGCTGAGTTTATAGCTATTAATGAAGAAAAGAAACACATCCCAAGGAGATTGTGGAAAACGACAAATAGCTTTGAAGACTGTCTGTATTAAAGTCAGTGTTGTCAACAGTAGTACTATAATTTATTTCCTAATTCCTCTCACAGTAATATTTCTACTTGCTCCTTGGCCCCTTATAACAAGGAGGTCCACTTACACCCACTGGGATACAGTTTAAATGCAGTGCAAAGGTTACCACTATCCTTGTGGGTGGTCTTGTGTTCATAGTAATTATACTACTGTCTTTAAATGGATGTGAAGCACTGGCTGTACGGTGCTGCATAATGCAAATTGAACAGGTTGCTTCAGATTGGTAGAGGGAAGAAACAGGAGCTCCCTGAGCATTTGTAGATCTAAAATGCCCCTGATGTGGCAAGCTGCAGAAGCATATTATTAACCTTTCTTTACAGGGTTCTTTGCAAAACAGTGTTCCAAAGTACTTTACAAGATGAATAAAAGTGTAAGCAATCACTGACAAAATGTCTTATTTGCTGCGAGAGCACAAATGTTCTGATGAAAACTGGCTCCAGGCTGTGCTTAAGCAATGCACAAAATAGGCTGCATCTGTTTCTGTGGAAATCACTGATTCAGGTCTGTTTAAGGTCAACTTAAAAATGTCAGACTTTGCATGCATGCTGTCTTCAACTCAACCCATGTCCTCCTTCTGCTCTTTTTATTTCCACTCCTCAGGTGTCCCCGAACTGTGACCAGGTCCTGGTGAACGGTAAAGAAATGCGTGGCCGGCAATCCTTGGCAGTCAACTTCACCTACCTGCACCTGTCTTCTCAGCTGCAGCTCACCGTCTGGGTTCCCAAACTCCCTCTGCAGATAGATGTGTCGGATACTGAGCTGAGCCAGGTCAAAGGCTGGAGGGTCCCAATTATTACCAACAAAAGGTAATTTTTCTGTCTGACCTTGAAGGAATGAGGGAGGGAAAGATTTTCACTGATCGGTCACAACATTGAAACCTGTTACCAATTTTAATGATGTGGCTGATGGGTGTAAATGAAAAACTTGTCGTAAAATGTACATAGACGTTTGTTAATAATATAATATCTACATATTTAATTTCTGTATGCTATAATATATATATATATATATATAGCATAATATGTATTGGCCACAACATTGATATATTAGGCCTACCTTGATACTGTACAGTGCATCTCACACATGCTAATATCAGCTGATGTCGGCCTGGCAGATTTATCAGTCAAGCTCTATTTTATAACCTCTCCAGGCTAAGAGAGCGGAGCACTGTAAAATAAGATAATGAATGTAATGAATTTTTGTATCACATGCAAAACAAATTAGCTCCTTTCTTTTTAATTGAGTGCTGCTGGCAAACCAGGATAAATGTGGTTTGTAACAGGCAGAACTCAACTTGTTTTAGTTTACCTACAGTGCATGTATTTAAAATTAATACAATCAATGATGTCGAAATGTTTGTTTATTATATCCTTAAGATACAAAGAGATCCAACAAGCAACAACAAAAGCTGTGTTATGCATCAGATATGTAGACATAGATGTAGCATCACACTGTCAATACAATCCAACAAGATCATCTTCTCACAACACATGATGTATTCTGAAAACAGTGCGAGCTGTACATTGCTGAAGTATGACTCGGAGCAGAAACAGCAGCTCTCGTTTTATGACCCTCTTCTGCTCGAGCAAGCGTTCAGTCAGTGCATATTGTGTCTTTGACGAAATGAAATGAAGTTTCTTATTCTTTTTTTTTTTCTTTAAAAGAAAAAATAATTAAATAAATAAAAGAAATGAATTTTCAGTGTGTGAAAAGAAACAAGAGTCTGAGTCACTGTTGAATGGGAATTTGTTTCATGATCAATCCCTAAGCATTACATGTCCATCTGCTATCAATGAGAGGGAGAAAGAAATGAATGGAGCAAGGTAAAGTGCGAATGTATGTGCACGTGCGCGCGGGTGAGTGTGATATAGTGCTTATTGAATGGAGCAGTTGAGAGCACATACTATTCCAGCAAGTCTATAATTTCCTATGAGGTCAAGGCCTGCCTGGCTATACTGATGACAACTGTGATGGCTTTAGCATCATTGCCACTGAATGAAGCTTTCAGTCACTTAAACACACATACACACACACACACACACACACACGTACTCTCTCAATCGTGAAATAATGCAGGTGAGTGGATCAGAAGTGGAACAGAATGTTGGTGTTTCAGTTCATTGTATGTTCATACCTTTGTGTGTGTATACATGCACATGCTTGTCTATTATTTGTTGTTGTGGGTTTTTTTTTTTTTTTGTATGTGTGTGTGATTGAGGTGAAAGGGGGAGGATTATGGCCTGAGAGTATATGGAGTATATAGAATGTGTGAACATAATATAAGCAGGAGGCATGGAAAGTTTAGAAGTGCTTTTGAAACATTTATCTTTTATCTGTCCAGCAGTAAGAATAAAAAATCTCACATGAATATTTTACAGTAGAAACTAATGATTGTAATATAAGTCGACCAGTGTTTCCTCCACATAGTTTTAAAACTTTCCGATTCAGTTTATTGTAACACATTTTTATTTGACAAAGTCTTAAACTTTTGTATATTTTCAATTTCATTTGATGGAATTTTGTGCAAAGGGATAAATGTTTAGTTACTTCACACTGAGCTACATCATAAAACAATACCAGATGGTTTTGGACTTGAAACATCAACTGTTGAAGGAACAGCTACAGCATGACACAGCTTAATAAAATCCTGAGCCCCAATTTAGTTCAAATCTTACTTGGATTGATACAATGAGACATTTAGAGGATTGTGGACATGTTACATTCACAACACATGCTTCATTTACACAAATTAAAATATTACTCAGGATGCCAGCAGGTGCATTTTCATATCCCACCTAATAAGCCCATTCAGTGATGGCATATTATGTGAAATATCATGGAGACATATGATATGACGACTGTGTGAGTGCTGAATAGACGGTTATTTGTGCATTATTCAGGAGAAAAGACGGAACCACACAGACAAACACACATACAGTGAACACAGTGGTGTTTATTTTCACCATATATCCTAACTGAGAATCTTTCTTTAACAAACTCTGGAAGAAACTACCTCATTTAGACACACAGCTCTCTACTTGGTCTGCTGAACTCAAATGCAGTGTCACAATGTGGAAATGTTTTCGGAGGGTCAGGGATAGGGTTTCAGATTTTAATAAATGCAAACATTTATTGACTTGCAACACACACTAGTTAAAAAAAAATCAGCTAAAATATTTATGTACCGTGTGCCCTTTCTTTCTTAGGGTATAAAAAATCCTTTCCTACTGGTCTGCATGTATGCCTGAATGCTTCTCTGCCTTTATGTTTGATTGTGCATCTGTGTGTGTGTGTGTTTGTATGTGTGCATCAGTGAGTGTGTGCACATGGTGATTTGTGCGTGTGTGTATCCTGCTTCTATTCCCCATCTTGTCGTCCTTCTTCCATTCGGTTCTGCTAGGCGTATTTTTCAATTTCTCCAATTTCTGCTCAGATAGCCACCAACTAGTGTGTACTTGCACACACACACACACCCCTATCTTCCCCAGCCACTATCTCACGGAGTGAAACACAAGCACTATTGGGGTGCACACCCTCACACAGACATCTCAAGACTTGGACACTAGGAAATTTCTGTAATATTACCGGGGTTTCACACTCCGGGACAGTTATAGGGTACAGAAGCAGCCCTGTGTGGTCTGTGAATGTATGATCCTGCATTGGCTTGCCTGCATTTGTTGTTGTGTAGATATTACACAGAGGGGGGCAAAGAAGAAATAATATGTATATTTGTGTATGAGAAAGAAAAGATAGATCCTCGACCAGGGGGCAAGGGAGAGAGGTTTTCTGTTTTCACACTGATAGTGTATTCAAAGCCTTTTTTTACGATCTATTTTATTTCTTTTTTTTTGGGGGGGGGG
>OMNW01009338.1:12540-23129 GCA_900303245.1 Selene dorsalis
TTCAGCCTCCTTAGCTCTGGAATTACACTATGTACACACTTTATTATTATTCACCATGTGTAAAAACAGGCAACAAAATAAGTTTTAAACCATATTAGAAATGGTTTGAGTGAATACTTTGATAAATAGAGACTGGGCTGGTCTTCCATCGTGTGAAGCCACCGTCTAGATCTTTTCTTCCAGTGTTTAGTGTCATTATTTTGCTGTTGGATGAAGGACCGACCAACAAATTTGTCTTTCTTTGTTACTTGTTTTTTTCCTCACCATTCTGACAGCAATATAGAGCACCACATCCTACACTAGAGTATTGTGATGTGTCAGAGATTGTAGTAACAGTTAGTTACAGTTTGTTCCAACACTGCTTTTGTACACACAGAGGTGTGTGCTTTGTTAAGGCCACCTGTACGGATCATTTGAAAAGCCTCCTATTGTGAGTGTTCAATTTTGATATTGATATAATGATGATTGAGACAATATATTAAGGACATATCACAACTTTTTGCGCCGGGTGCTCCCCTTTTATTATTGCTTAAACATAAATGTTTAGTGATTTCTTGTGACCGCTTTCTTGCAACGTATCTGCAAACTGTCTCCCCTTAAGGAAGTCCCATAGTAGAGTCTGCACTTTTAAGTTTAACTTAACAAGGGGTTGCATTCATGAGATAAATTAACTTGTGAAGTTAGTTTAGGTATATAGAAAAAGACACTTGCAGTCAGTACTGCCAAAGAATGGAGTGTAAGGCCAGTGATGTATATTTATTTATTTATTTATTTTTCACCAAGGCAGGTGTACAACTGCAGCGTATTAAAAGTGTTATAGATGGATTAAGAACTGAAGTGTCTTTGGTTTTACTGAGAGTGCAACTTGGAGCAGAGATTACACCGTACATTACCTGCAGCTGATTCTCAAGTATAAAAGTGGCATTTAATTACCAGGTAATCTCACCCTCCGTTCCCTGGTGTTCTCATTTACCTCCTCTCTCCATTCACCTCTTGTCTTCCCAGACCTACCCGAGACAGTGAAGATGATGAGGATGATGAGAAGAAGGGCAAAGGCTGCACCCTACAGGTATTACGTGATTGCTTTTCGTATCGCACTAAAGTATTCTGTAATCTTTTTTTTTTCCAATGCCAATATCCCAGAACACTGCAAGAGCAGAGCTACCACATGGTGAGAATGAAATGGGTGTTCACACTGTGTTATATTTAGCTTCAGTTAGTTTAAGATACCATGCAGTATTATTGTACACTATCGTTCCATTGCTACAATAATGCTATGATCATGATTTTGAGCCTATTGTTAAACATTCAAGTCTAATGTGCCTTCTTCTTCACCTTTCAGTACCAGTATGCCTTGGTTCGGGTCCTCACCCACTTTGTTGCAGAACCCTCTGACCCAGGGGGAGAGATGGTTTACATGTTGGGTGCAGACTGGCAAGCTGATATCACCCACTTGGTCTTGGATCAACTAAAGGTAGCTGTACACATCAGATATACATTCATATACTCACACACCAATCATTAATTAACTTCTGAGAGTGAGGCAAGAAGAAGAAGCAATTCAATTCTCATGTCTTTGCATTATAAAGTTGGAGCCTGAAGGTGATTAGTTTAGTTTGGAATTAGGACAGAAACAGAAACAGGAGGGCACAGGTGGCCACACTTCCTGTGTGTAGTTGTGCTAAAACTGGACTATATTTAAAGGACTACTCTTGTGTTTATGTGTTGTAACTATGACTTCATGAATGACAGTATTTCCCTCAAGCCATCATTTCTGTGCAGTGCCGCCACTAGGTACCTGATTAATGTAACAATGAAACAGTGCCAGTCACTGCCCCTGACTGTTGTAAAAGAAAAGTTAATGCTCATGTCTCAGTTCATTTGTACCAATCAAATTATATCCAGTGTGTTCAATTACAAGGTGTTTGAGTTAGTTGCTGTGTTTTTGAACTTTTAGAAAACCTCTGTCTTTGTATTTCATGCGAAAAAAGCATAAAACCATGATTTTTAAATTAATGATTAAACTTGCAACTGACTCTGTGCTCAACAGGTAGAAGATCCTCGTATTGCCAGACTGGTAGATGGGCGAATTTTGATAGGCCGGGACTTGGGTATCACCACTATACAGGTGTGTACACTATACGACTGTACAAGTAATCCAGTCTGTTCTGTTGCACATTATTTTGAAGTACTTTAGCTGGCAATAACATCCCAGACCACAAAACAACCCATTCTGAAGTTGTGTATAATCACCCTCATAGCCCAACCTGAGAATGAAACATAAAATATAAAATTAAATTGCCCAAAGTTTCCTCTTTAATGTCAGCATTTGCCAGTTTGATTCAACTTTTGATACAAAGTTTAGGAGCTGACCACCTCTGGTGCGAACAATTCATCGGTCACAAAGCATCCCAGAATTGGATTTTTAGGATTCACTCTCGAAACACATTTGGTGTATTCACCACTTTTTGTACAACAAGTGCAGAGAAAGACAGTTGGAAATGTATGATTATGTGAAGCACAGTGTAATTTGCCAACTCACGTTGCAGCCATAAGCACTCCAGTGATGTAAACATTATCCTCTCTCTCTTCCTCTTCGCTTGCAGTTATAAGCCTCGCCTGTCAGCTCGTTACACAATTAGCCACAATTAACTGTCGGATTTGGCCTTGACATCTCAGTGTGATGTTCAGCAATTACACACACACACATACACTCACATTGGTACACAGTGAACACACTTGTGCAGTTGCTGAATTCCAATAAGCCGGACCCATTGTGACCAAGTGTGACAGTGGAGGACAGTCCCATGGCTTACTGTCTTACATTATACTGCTGGTATCCCGTTATATAGTTGAGCCAAGGCAAACCCACTAAATATGTCCCAGTCATAGCCAATGCATTTTTTGTTATGTTCTGTCCTATTATACTACATCCCCAGCTTTCAAATAACAATATCCAAACTACATGTTTTCATGATTGTGAATCAAATTTCATCCTCAGTGCACATTTGCATGATTGCATATAGTGCGTGTGTGTGTCCGTGTGTGTTCGAAGTGGATTGGCGTTGAGTTCAGTGCAGTAACAGGGGGATATTGGGGAACAGCTGAATGTGTGTTTGTGTCCGTCCAACTGGGGACTGCTGTGTGCATGCACCCATACAGACACGCACACACACACAGACACACACACACAGATGCATGCATACAGACAGCTGTGTTCTGTTTGGGAGCCAGAAGAGAGAATTTACTCAGCATTTCCATCGAGATGCCAGACTCGACAGTCGTCATTTGATAGTTTGACATTTCAATTTTACCCCCCAGCTCCGTCTCCTGGAGTCTCGCCTCTTCCACTTCCTCTCCTCCCCTTCTCCCTCTGCCTTTCCTTTCTCCCTCCAAGTCTCTCTTTCTCGCCCTCTTATTCTCCGTCTGTCTTGACGAGCAATCCCACAGCCGTCAATCATTGCATTTTGTTACCTCGCTAAGGGCGGGATTGAGTTTGACGCCCCGATCCATTCGGTGAGAGATTTTCTTTGTACACCAATCAGATCTGCCTGTCCTCCTGTCGCCGGGCGGAGTTGTACACTGCAACACAGCGCTCCTAATCTCTATCACTGTCTGTCTGCTGCTCCCTCTCTCCATCTGTACCCCAATCTCTTTTGCGCTCTGTCTTTCTGCCCCCTGTCACTTTCTGTCCTCTTCTATTTGTCATTGTCTCTCTCTCTCTGACACTTACTCCATTTATTTCTCTCTCGCTCACTCGCATCTCTCACTTACACACTCTTGCCTCTCTTTTCATTCACTCTCTTTTAGTTCTTTGGTTTTGGCCTTGTGCTTTGTTTATGCTAAGTTGTCTTAGTTTAATGTTGAAACAATGGAGCACAGCTGGCAGGCAGACAGGAACTCTCCCTGTCTCTCCATGTGTGTGTGTGTGCACGTGCACTTCTATTACTTAGTTTGTGTTACAGTGTGTAAGAGAAGTGAAATGACAGCAAAATAGTTTACAAACCAGTATTTTCTTTACTCAGAAAATACCAACCGCATCACCTTGTGGGTTAAAGATGATTAATAACAAACTGTGTAAAGTAAAGACAAAACTGACTCAATGAGCGTGTGTGTGTGTGTGTATGTGTGTTTGTGAATTTTGTGTGTTTTGTTTCCTTACTTAAACAGATACTGTCAGACTATGTGGCCCAAAGCTCTGCAGTGTTAACCAGCTCTTACTGCTCCTCTGTCAGTGTTAATCACATCACTGCCACCTTAGGGCAATAATCACTGAGACAACAAAAGCTATTTTACTCATGCATCTCTCTCCTGTACACTTTTGCAGAGTTTTCTAAGGTACCTGTACTTCCTAATTTCCTCCACCATCTCTTATGTAACGTTTTGACATACAAGCTATTGCTCCACATCACCCGTCAAACGAACAGCTTGTCAGTCATGTGTGGGCTTTATACTTTTCCTGAAAACAACAGTGTTTTGTAAGATTTTTCCCTGGAAACATCCACTGACTGTAAGAGCACAAAATGTACAGTCTTCACAGAGTGGAAATAGTTAAAGCAGCTGCAAAGAACTTTCATTTTGTGTTGATTTTGGCGACCCCTGTGGACAAAAGTGGTAGGTTTCTCTTTGTGGATCCTGTCCCAGTAGCAGCAATGACGAAAATATAGCTCTGAAACTGAGCTCGGTTTTTACCTCCTAGCGTAGCAACAACTCAATGCTAATTTATAGCCTCATCAGGTGTGCTGTCTCCTTCGGTCTGAGTGCCGTTAATCGTTTCGTCCAGTGGACCGACCCGACCACTGCCTCCTGAAGGTATAGAGTTACACTATTAAGAAATAGCTTATCTTCCAACCGATGGCCTCATTTGCTGTTGTAGGTCATACAGAGACATCAGCAAAAACGGGAGACTTTCGTATATCCAGTCAAAAGCTCTTTGTAGTTGCTTTAATGAAAGCTTTTAGGAACTTACCTTTTGGATAAAATTGTTTTTTTAGATATGTAAACTCAGCAACTCTAATAAAGCAGATTAGTTTCAGGTCGTGAAAACTTCAGTAACGATTTGAACTGAATTTAAATTTGAACATCATGTCATTTCACAGCTATTCATGTGTTTTCTTTTATCTTTGGTTGCAGGTCCTGTCCCCGCTATCTGACTCCATCCTTGCAGAGAAAACGGTGACCGTGTTAGATGACAAGGTGAAATAGCAAACACTGCTTTATTTTATGTATTTTGTAATGTAGGTCCATTGTAGTGACACTTACTGTGATTGTGTGTACTCAGATCCCATCTTGCACATCGCTGGTTATACAAGGGGATGGTATTGAGCTTAATGGCCTAAAAATGAATGGAAACAACATCCCAAGTGGCTCAGAGAGCGAGTAAACACATGTTTATAAGGGCCGTCCCTGTGGATACTCAACCCACAGTACTCAAACTGAGCAGTACACTATCAGGCCATGGAGTGTTATAACAAGGCAGAAGAAAAATAATGAGATTTTGGATTTATAAGATCAACCATTAGGGTTCATTTAAGATTTTGTTTTCATACGAAACATGTTCAGTGTATTAAAAATGTCCTTTATTATCATTGCTGTTCTATGCTTTCATTTTAATGTTGCCACTGCTCTATACTTTATTACTGCCTCAGCTGTCTAATTTCCCTGCAGAGTTTAATTGAATTGCATTATAGTTAAAAAAAAAATCCCCCTCAGCTTGAATGTTATTTGCCTTCAGTTATTTTTACATACAAATAACTATTCTTTAACCAAACCATTTATCCTTCATCCCAGCTAATAAAAGGGGCTCTAACAAGTAAAACTGCTTTTGTGAGTGATGTAGAGTTTCTCTTGTCTGTCCAGGTCACCATCACAGACTTGGGAGTCCAGCTGGTAGCATCCCTGTCCCTCAGTATGACAGCCAGCCCTGGAAATTACCAGGCCATCCAGCTAACAACTACGGCTACAGACCTGCTACACACACCTAAACAGGTAGGAGATAGGCACACATGCTCACACACACACACACACACACAACACACACACATACACACACACACACACACACACACACACACACATACATGCACACATAAGCAATATATCTACATCTCTGCAAGAAATCATATCCACCCAGAGTTGAATTATCAGATTTTAAGAATGCAGCTTGCACATGTAGACACTGAATAAATGCACAGGTTTGTATGTCTCTCTCTCTCTCACACACGCATAAATTCTTTCTGTTTTCAGTGTATTTGTAGGGACTCATCATTGAGATAACACATTTCCCAGCCCCAAAAATCTTAACCACACACATATGCACACACACACACATGCAACCTGATGGACTACTTCCTAAGCCGTTCTCGTCTCTACACTAATACCCCTGAGGTTGTAATCTTAGATCTTAAACAGTTATTCTGTACTGCGGACATCGTATCACTGCTATCTCATCCATAATCAGTTTCTAATTACGAGTCCATAGCTTCCAGGCTACAGCACTGCTTGGCTACAGTTAGAACTACCTGAAGGTCTACAGTGTGGTTTTAGTTTGTTTTGCTTTGTTTTTTCTTTTAATGACAGTCCAGACCTCAAAAGAAATCCAATTAAAATCATACATTTGTATTGTTAACTAAAGAATAATAAAGCCAGTTAATTTTTTCAGTTAGTTTTCTGACAGTGTCCAATTAAAAATCAAAATTGAAACTTCATGTGTAATGTTCATGACCAACACAATTATGATTATAATTGAATATATAAAAAATATAGAATAAAAACTCCATTGTTTTAATTATACTTTTTCTAATTATCTTTTCACTCCCTTACACAGTATAGAAGGAAGAAAAACACACTCATACTCACACCTGGGAATCACACACACTCACCATGTAAATATATACTGGGAGCCTACTATGTAGCAAGCTGTTCCTGACTCTCTAATCACACTGCAAAGGGTTATTTTATCACACTATCTCAAGCTATTATCCCTCACACTCTCTCCTCCCCCCAGCTTCCCCTCTCCCTTTTTTTTTTCAATCAAACAATACGCCACATTATAATTTCTCTCCCAGGGCTAATTGGACGAGAGGAAGCTCATTACGATTAAAATATAGATCTGATCCTGCATTTTATTCAAACATTATCTATGCCATTCGCTATTACCTGCGGATAGATGACGTGGCTGTGCAGGAAGAGTAAGATGCAGAGGGGAAATAGGCTAAAAAGAAGCGAAAAGTAGAAGACTGGAGGAAAAGGGAGGGGTAAGAGAATGTGGGAGGCAAGGCAAAATAAGAGTTTGATGTGAAAATAACGTCGGAGCTTAATTACTTTTGTAGGCAGGTTTTTGTTGCCTTATACCTACACAATCTTTTCTTTGTTCTGATTAAAGAAAGCAACGGTTTCTATCAGGGGAAATTAGTGAAGGCAGAATCACTTAAAGACAAGCAGAGAAAAATACACTCTGTGCTCAACTGTGTTTACTTACGGAGCTGCTGTAAGAAGAAGACCATGGAGGAAGACAGAAGGTTTCTCTTCGTGTCTCATGTGTTTGTTTCCAATTGTATTTGTAATAATGACCACCACCAGTATTAATGGTTAAATGAGTAGCTTTGACTGTTGATGATTTATTTGGGGTTTTGGTCTCTTCCAGGAAGCAGCGATCAGTGCATGGATCCAGTACAGCGACGGTTCAGTGACTCCACTCGATATTTATGATCCCAAGGACTTCCTCCTCTCTGCTGTCTCACTGGATGAGAGTGTCATCTCTATAACTAATCAGGTACAGGCAGATTCCCTCACCTGAACAAATGTGTGAAATTAAAGCTTTGGATGCTAGAAATCTTAGTTTGACAATGTCTCAGAAGATGTAAAATAAATATTTGCAGACGATGCTGTCATGTTCACATTGTCTCTGTCCATTAGGAACAGCACTGGCCAATTGTGGTAGCAGAGAGCGAGGGACAGGGGCCACTGGTTCGTGTAGAGATGGTCATTTCTGAGACCTGTCAGAAGTCCAAAAGGAAGAGTGTGTTGGCATCTGGAGTTGGCAACGTGTTAGTGAAGTTCGGAGCAAAGAGCGAGGAAAGAGGCGAAGCAGGAAGAGGCGGTCAGGAGGACGGAGGGGGGATGGACAACAGCACCAGCGAGCACCGAACAAAGGACGGAGAGTGGAAGTCCAACAGTGCAGCAGTGGATAGAGAGGAGGGAGCCATGCGGAAGGTGAGAGGAAGCAATGAATGATTGGGATATTGAATATTACATCATCACTGTGCAATATCAAAGTAAAAATTAAAATTTCTAAAAAGTCTATTTCCTCTGATCAGGTTAGCACAACGACCAAGAGCACAGTCACCCACCGTGCTTCAGGTGGTAAAGCTGCCAGTGGAGGCAGCAGCAGCAGTCGTGGCAGCGGTCCAGGCCAAACGGGAGATTACGGTGGCTACCCAGCACAAGTGGAGGTGCCAGGTACCGGGGACAGTGAGCTGACCCACACCACCAGAGGCCTGTCGGACCTGGAGATTGGGATGTATGCCCTTCTGGGGGTATTTTGTCTGGCAATACTGGTCTTCCTTATCAACTGTGTCAGCTTTGCTTTCAGGTAAATCACTGGACAGATATGAGCTCATAATGTGGACACATTCTGCGACCCCGAAAGACCTGTGTACCAAGCACCTGAGGTTGATGGATGGGCATTTGCAAAACAGTAAAATATTTGTGAAAAGATGTGAAGAAAAAAAATCTAAATAGAAATATTTTTGAATGGTTTAATTGTTTTATCTATTTATATATGTATTGAGGCCAATGACAGGAACTTGTGACTGGCTGGAACACACGGTTTACTTGTTTGCTATTCAGTCTGATTGCATATTAGAAGGTTATGGGTAGGGTTGACATCCATGGTAAAAACTAGACAATCAAAATGCATAGCTGGTTCATCACAGGAATAATTAAATGGAAAGAGAGTCAAGAGACAGATGGTGAATCGACAAGGGATGTCTCCCCTGTCAAATAAACAAGTAGATTACCTGCTTTCAGTTCAGTCCTGACTCTTGAATATTTAATCATTATATTAAAATAATAAATGCTCTGGGCATATATTATTTGGCTTACTGCACTGGATATGGGTTGCTGATATTTTGTGAGATTTTCAAGTGTCTCCTGAAGTGAAGGCTAATGATCTCCCT
This sequence comes from Selene dorsalis, assembly GCA_900303245.1. Lineage (NCBI taxonomy): Eukaryota > Metazoa > Chordata > Actinopteri > Carangiformes > Carangidae > Selene > Selene dorsalis. The sequence continues at coordinate 21,720 of OMNW01009338.1, forward strand.
TTGCCTGCAGATACCGACACAAGCAAGTCCCCGTTCTGGAGACAGGTGGCAACATGAACCACGCCCACGACTGGGTGTGGCTGGGTAACGAAGCCGACCTTTTGGCCGACCACTCTGACCAATGCCAGGGTGGGCTGCCAGATGAGTGCACCACCATCATTGACCGGAACGAAGGCGGATACGAGGAGAACAAGTACCTGCTGAACGGAGCAGGTAACACCTTGGTGATGGGCGTGGGCACAGGCATGGGCACAATTAGTGGCAGTGGTGGCACAGCTGGACACCGGGGCATCACCCATGGACAAACCTTACCCAGATCTGTCCCAGAACCACATCAGTGCCTTTCAGCAATCACCAGTGGTGGCAAAGATGCCACTGGCCAAGCGGAGCACCTGAATAATTCCCCTCGGGCCACGGCCGCAGCTGCAGTCGCAGCTGCCAAACGCAAACGAGTCAAGTTTACGTCTTTCGCCACCGTTCTTCCCAATGATAATTTGGGTGGGGGCGGCCCGTACACCAACTCTTCAGTCCTGGTAACCAATGGGAGCGAGGATGACATCAAGTGGGTGTGTCAGGATATGGACCTGGGTCAGTCTGAAATCAGAACCTACATGGAGAGGCTACAAGACAATCTGTGACTGATGGAAAAGAGACTGAGAAATGGAGGGGCAGAGGATGAGTGCAGGCGGGGAGAAAACGGACAATGAGTACAAATCACCTGTAATGCCTTTGCAATGGATGAAGGGAGGGAAAATGGGAGGAATATGAGACCAGGAGAAGGAACACAAAGTGTGGCGAAGGTTATTGCACAGGGGACGCTTAATTTAGCTCCTCTTAGGCTGTGGGAAGCAAACAGTCATCACTAGCTCACACTGAGATCAATGGTAGCAAACAATAAATAACATTATGAGTTTATTTTATATTATTTATTCTTAAAATATGAGTGTAAAAATCAATACTAAAATCACTATTGGTTATGAATGATTATTTTCAGAGTTCCAGTAAAGCATTGAGCATTACAGTAATTTCAGGGTACGTTACTGGACAAACATTATCAAGCCACGATACATTTAAAGGATAGCAAGGACTTACATCATATTGCCAACACTGACTGTGGCTGTTGATTGATTATTTTAGAGATGAAGTAATAATATACAAACCTGCCAAGTCTGCTGAACCACCATTGTCTCTGAAGAATAGGTGCACAGCAAAGATACAATCTGTTCTTGTTCTATTATATGACCCATCTCCTTTTGGCATTGCTCATCAGTAAGAATATAACATGTAAAGAAAATATATATAGTACATATATATATATATATATTCAAAGTACTCCGACTACAAATTCAGGCATTTTGCAGTCAGCAGTGGGAGCTGCCATCCAGCACTGTATTCAGGCAAGTCCTCAAA
>OMNW01009338.1:33330-52776 GCA_900303245.1 Selene dorsalis
TAGATAGAGTGATGAGAGGTTGAGGGATAAAATGGGTATGTATTGGCATGGCAAGTGTGTGTGTGTGTGTGTGTGTGTGTGTGTGTGTGTGTGTGTGTGTGTGTGTGTCCATCCCACCACAAGCAATCTCCATAGCCTTGGGACATTCAGTCCCTTAAAGCTGCATTGGCTTCGGTTTACTGGTGCTGAGAAAACCAGAGTGAAAATGTAATTAAATCTATCTCAGAAACTGACTATATTTGCTAATAATACGAAACTAATACATTGAGATTCAAAAATGGGATTTCTTGTTGATATTAGTCAGCTTCATGAGCTATGTTTTTGGGCAGTAGTAAAGTAACTCTATCACTAAGATATTCTCCATTTTGATAGTCATTTCATTAACCTTTCCATCACCACTGGGTGTTTTCCCAGTGAATGCAAGAATATTAGTGGGAAACAATATTTTAATATTAAGATTATTTAATCAGGCAAGTACAACACCTAAAGGCGAACAAGTATCTTTATTTTGCAAATTTTAGAAAAAACAAAAAGTCATGGCTTTGCTGTTACTATCTGGGACAGACTAATTATTTGCAAATTGGTTTGCAAATTTAAATCCTCAACTCATAGTCTGCATGTAATGTGGTCAGAACAGCTGTTTTGTCCTTTATCTTCCCTACATGACATGCAATTATGTATGGATTTTGCCTGTGGTAAATCAGACTTTTCCAGCCTTAATTTTTTGATTATTATTTAATTATATTACTGTCTCATACATTTTGAGAGGTTTACATAAGAGACAAAATAGGTTTTCCAACTTGTTTTTTGATTTTTATGTAAAGGTGAAACCAATCTTTAATGACTAAACAGCATGTACTGTTGTTCATTAATAGGCACATTTAACACAAGCCTGCCAGCAGCATATGTAATGTCTCAAGTGTTTCTCTGATGTTTTTTCCTCTTCTCTCTTGTGTTTGGGAGTTGTTGGATTCAAACTGAAAACTTACCTTTGCAAGCACTGCTGCTCAGAGAGAATGAAAACATTGATTGTTAATGTCATAAGATACTTTGAAGTACTTGTGCATTCATCGGAAAGCTGACTTATGCTGGTCTGCTTTTCTGTCCTGTTTAAATCGATGAATGACCAATCAAGCAATTCAGTAGCTTTGGATACAAGCCTGCTGACTATTGTGCTACTACTCCTGCAACTTTAACCCTACACAGGGGTCTAACCTAAACTAATAAGACTTGTACAGCCTAGTCAGACCACACTATAGGCGGCTCTAAATTAATCCTCATACAAATTTCACTCAGCAAAGTTCTCCATGCTGCTGCTGGGAAGGTTTCTCAAAAAGTAGGACCATCAAAGTTAGATTTTAAGATTACATATTTTGATTTAACATGTTATATGTTAAATCAGAGGTTTGTTATTTGAAATTGAATGTGAGGCAACCATTGACTTACTGTGCAACATTCAGACACACTTCGACACACAGATGTGTAATTTATGGCCCATTAATTGCTGGGTGACCTTTCTAAGGTTGACTAAGCTCTCAGTGAACTGCAAACTAATAGAAGCTATGCTACCTTTACACACATAAATAAGAAGCATTTAGCATCTTCACACATCATGATGTTAATATATTGTGGTATTATTCAGTGTTCAAAAATATCTCCTCAGATACATACATAGATGGAGATGCTGACTTCATGCATCGAAAACTTAATTGCAGACCGTGTCAGTGCTATAGTAACTAATGGCCTCATTACCACTGGCAAACAGATGTGCATACATACACATGCACATACAAAATAAAATGTACCCACTCACAAATTTGCGAAATCTAAGTACACATGCGCACATGCTGCTGTTTCTCTGCGATTAAATCCACAGGTTCACCTTTTGCATTCACAAATACACAAACATACAGAATCAGGAGAAGGGTCAGATTGCAAGGTGAGGTGCACAACCATATTATTTCTATACAGCTACACACACACAACCATTACAAGCAAAATCTCTGACTTGCCTCAAACAAGTGGACTGGGAGAAGAGCTCAGTCCTGTCACTATTAAGCTAATGCTTCCTCACTTACATAAGCGCACAAACATGCACACCTTGGCTTCAGGTATCTAACTTTTCAGCCCACCACACTGCACCATATGTAATACCCTCCCCTAGTCCAGAGAAGTTTGCCTTGATTTATGATTCTCCGTTTTTGTGTGTCTGCAAAAGCCTGTGCCAATAAGCTATATGAATACAGTATGTGTGCATGTGTGTGTGTGTGAGCGCATAGATATGACTGTGTTTGTGTATGTGTGTGCGTAGGTGTGTGATGTATGACATGTTCAGTGAGACTCAGCGGCCTAAATGGCTCCTCATCCATGCAGCTTGTCTCTATTTAATGACAACTGGAGATTTGACAAAAGAAAGAAGAAAAAGAGAATGAATTAGGAACAGATGTTGTTCAGAGCATCAGTACTCTGCATACACTATATCTTGACACCATCGACAGAACCTTTATTACATGTAAAATGCCCATATCAGTGTTTTCTTGGTTATGGAGAAATGCTTCCCAATTTTTTAGCTTTTTTTTAAAAAATTTATTTATTTATTTTTTAATTGGTAATATCAAAGTCACATGTGTGTTTTTAAAAATGGTTTGTTTGTCAGAACCTCATTCAGGTCAAGGTAGATTGTCTTTTCACCCAGAAGTCTAACAGCTAACCAAAGAGAAAACCAAATAAGAAAATCAACATGAGGATTTTATGTGAGGCGGTTCACGGCTAAATAGCTTAAAAATTAAAGTGTGTTGCCAGTACCTTCAGTAAATTGAAGCTAATAACGAACAAACAGAGCTCTGCCATGTGCCAGGACAAATATCAGAGTTTGGCAACGCTCTCCACTGAGCCAGTTTGTTAAGGAACTGGACTTTCAGGACTCAGGCTGGGCAATGAGTTGGCCAGAAGGAAATGCAGTTGGCATTTTGAATAAACAACACCAGTGTGATGCCATGTGGCCTGAATACATTTAACAGTTCTTCTTAATGTTAGAATTTGCATGAAGTTTTCTTTTTTGGCAGAAAAAAATTGTTTTTCGCACGTCTAGGTACAGATGTGAAATGTTACCGATTGTGTGTTGTGTCCATAAGAGTTGCTCAGTCTCATTACAAGAGAAAGGGAGTGTTCATCAGGGTTTTGCTAGCCTGCTGTTACGTTCTGTTGTGATTGGTAATATGTTGTGGAAAATGTATGTTTTGGAAGAAAGTAACTGACAGGTACTAGTGCAGACCTAGAGTATGTGTCCTGTGGTCATGGCTGATTGATTAACTGAAAGCAGTGTTTATGAAAATCATCCAGTATTGATTCTCAGAATATCACTTCTCAAGGTGCTCAGTTAGGGATGCTTGATGTGTGATGTTCTTTGGTGAAATCAAGTTATCACAATATTCACCAAAAGGTTAACTCCAGTCAAAAAGGCTCAGAGCTTCATTGTCCGCTCTGGGTCACCACAGTCCTGTAAACTGTGACTAGCTGTGAATAGTTAAAGTCTATGTGGCCTAGGCCTGTTCGATTAATCCGATTTAAATCGTAATCGGATTATTTAGTTAGGAAGATGTTAAAAACGTGTAAATCGTAAAAACGATTTTTCACTTTAACTAGAGCAATAAGGGTACAGACCCCGTTCATGTGTCTGTGCTGCGCTGGGTTGCCGTAGTGACTTCTGCCTCCTTCCTCCCATCTCGCTCTCCCCACACACTGTTAACGAACATGTCGGTGTTCGCTTAGGCCCGTGAGGATTTGGTTGCCAAAAAGACCAATGGCCCTTTTCTTCTCCATAGTTCCAGCTCGAGTCAACTCGGTATAGGTCCTTTTCCGTTACAGCTGTGTACTTCATAGTACCTTCCCAGCATCACACTCTAATCATGTCATGACTCTAATCCTGTCCATGCACACTGCTGGGTAGCTGGGGAGGAGGTGGATGGTGGGTTGTGCTGTATTGTTTGTGTGTATGGTGATATCTTACTGAGTGTGTGTTTTGCAGGTGTATATGAATAACTTCAGTGCTGGCTGCTCTCTCTCTCTGTCTGCATTTGTGTGCATCTTGTTCTTGTGTATCTCTGGTGGTTTTACAAATAGCTGGTACAAATTACATCCCAGCATCAGCCCTCTGTCTCTGTGTTTGAGTGCGCGCGCATCATCCATACATGACCATTCTCGGTGGAAACTACTTTTCTTTGCTACGCTTGACGTTTCTCCACACTTGTTTTTCCCCCCTCTCTCATCCTCCCTTCAGGTTCGCTCTGTGTCTCGATACTGTATATGCCTTATTCACATTCACAGCCAGGCTGAATCCCCGGGGAGTCCTGCAGTCGCCCAGCATCCGGCTTTGACAGAGACAAGCGATTTTGGCCTGCCCTGGCTCTCTCAGGTTTTGGCTCGGTTTGTCTTCTCTTCTTTTCTTTCTTGGTTACAGCCTCTCTCTCCCTCTGTGCCTCTCTCTTTCTTTCTTTGATATGGTTTGCTGAGTAACTTGGACATTACATCAACCATACAATAGTTTAGAAAAAACTAACAAAAAAACAACTCTGCTGTTTTTTTTCTGTAATTTTTTATTTATTTATTTTTAGTATTAGTAGCAAGAACTTTCTGTTTAAGCTTATATAGCTTATCAGCCCTCTTGTCACAACCACTACCAATTGCACTATTTCTAAAATCTGAAAGAAGTTATTGTGTTGCATTTCAACCCTGTATTTTCTGCCTCCTAGAAGTTAGATTTATATTCAGCTAATTTCCAACAGCAAATACGCTCTGAAGAAAATGTAATGCCCACATAATGAGGAAAAGTTATTAATTAATGTATTTGGCAAGTTACAAAAAAAAGGAGTTGCAGTGGAGAGCTCAATTCCATCAAAATGGAAATGAGCTCTCCAGTGGACAGTAAAATCTGGCCAATCAACCATTTGGACAATTGCACCCGTGTTTTGTTTTTTTTTACTGGTGGACTTGTACCATCCTGTACCAGTGTCTCCTTGGCAGTGCATTCTTTGCAAACTAATTTGGGATCTGATTTGTGCTGCTTGCCAGCAACTCAAAAAATTTTATGGGATGTTGTTATGGTCCTGTGTGACCCCTTCCTGTCTCATCCTACTTCACTTTGTCTGCCTTCCATGCTCCTCCTGTCTCAGTTACTGTGTCATATAACTGTTTTCTGGCTGTTTTCTCAGATTCTCATTCTTTATTTTAATCTCCCTCTTTCCCAGTAATAGTGGGAGCAGGATGTTTTAAAGGTTATGTATTTAGTGTTTTTGTGATATTGCATTGCAATGCATCAAATTTGCATTCTGCCTTTCTTTATCTTTTGGGTCAATTGACTTTATGGACATTATCACCTTGAAGACTGAAAAAACAATAACAACTGCAGACATGTAATGCTTAAGAAAACAGAAGTAAACAGCTTTGGAATGAGTTTTATTTCGCCCTGCTCAACTGCATGTGTTTTTAATACTTCTTTGATAAAATGGGGCTATTGTGCCTCCTCCCCCAGCTCCTGTAAGGCTTTTGTTTATGGCCAGGACTTTAGCTTTAGAGTTGTGATTAGGGCTCTTATCTCTATGGCTGTCACTTGCTTACCACTGAATTTCTACTGAGTCGAGTTGAACATGGGGACAGCCTTGAGCTTTTGCTGAGTGTGAGAAGATGGCAGCAACATTATCAGCCACATCAATGTATATTTAATGAGTGTCTCACTGATGTGCGACAACGCAGTAATTTGGGGATTTTTTGCAGAACAATCTGAACGTGTTTTAATGTTGTTGAGTCTCAAACAAAAAGATCTGATTCAGTGTTAAGTCACTGCCATAGCAACCTACTGCTAAGCTTGGCAAAAAAATGCATAGTAACTACGTAACACTTTCACAGTTCAAGGTATTTAAGCCCTGCCATCATCATTCTTATATCACCAGCATTTTTTTATGTCTATCTATGACGCTGTTATGTTGGTTCAGTGTGTGTGTGTGTCCATCTCTCTTTTTTTCCAAAATTGCAAAACCCAGAAACACCAATGACAGTAAAATTATGGCCCAGTAATTGCAGTGGTGCTGGGTTTGGTCCTGGGATACCATCCGTCTCCAAGCAGCCAAACTACTTTTCAGGAAGCAACCACTGGAACTGATTTACCTCCGAATTTATTTGAGGCACTACTCTCTGCCTCCTCCTCTTTTTCATTTTTCTTACTTCTTTCATTTCATCAGCAAGATTTTTTTCACATTTGGCTTCTCATCTTTTTCAATCTTTATTTAGTGTTACTCTCTTTTCTCTTTGTCCTCCATCACTCAATTTCTATCTCTTTTTTAAAAGTGAGTGTCAGACTGTGCCTTTCCCATTGGGTAAGTGGTAAAATTAGTTTACAGGTCTATTATAGCTGTTGGGACTGACCTGCTCTTCGATTTGACTAATTAAGTTGTAGATAGGCCGCATCAATTCTGGGTATAAAATCATCCAGACATAAAAAGTTTCTGTGTGTTTTAATGTGAGTCTGTAAAACCTCTAGATTGTGTGTGTGTGTGTGTGTGTGTGTGTGTGTGTGTTAGTGGTGTGATGTTAGGTTCCATTTTAGGAGGCAGCCATGCTCACAAATCGCTTGATGTTGTTTTGCTGCAGCAGAAGGAAAACATACACAAGAGATGAAAAGCGTTTGAAAATCAAGAAAAAAAATGAATGACAAAAGGTGAAAATGGGCTGTTTGAAAGAAAAAAAAAAAAAAAAAAGAGGTGTCTCTTTTGTTGCCTTCTGCCTCTTTCTCCCTTTCTTTCTCCACTTGAGTGATTGTGGCTTGCCGGTATTTTTGATTGTACAGAGAAGCAACGTCGCCCTTTTTTCCCCCCATGTTGGTTTCCCTCCCAGAATGCTTTCTTAAATCGGCAGATCAAAGCAGGAACATCTAAAAGTGTTTTTTTTTTTCTTTTTTGGTACAGACGAGTGAACAAAGAATTAATTTCTGTACCAAATCGTTTGCCCCCGAGTGAAAGTTAGTCTGTGTTTTGGGTTCACATTCTGAGTGAGGAAATCTTATTCCACAGCCTCGGAGTAGTGACACCATGGAAGTGTCCTAAGCTGGCACTGCATTGTGCTGATTTGTTCATGTAGTGTGGGACATTGCATAATTTATGGACGCAGATGATGTTACTATAAATGTGTCAAGAAGTGCTGCTTTTTTGTTGTTTAGCTGACTCGCGAGAGATGCTCTCCGACAGTGGGCTTTCTACTATCAAATTGTGATCTGTATGCAGATACTGAAGCCAGCTAAGGAACAGCCTAGTCTTCTGTGTACAGCTGCTCTTCATATTTTGTTGTCTGCACTCTCTCTGTACGGTTTTGTTTTTTTTTTTTACATTTTTGGCTGGGCCACAAAAGCAGAGCCAGACAGGCTGTAACACTGCAGGCTGTTGAGTCCCGAGTAATTACATTGCACAGAGTATTACAGAGTATTACAGATTCTTCTGCACAAAGGACCTGTGTAGGTCTGAACATGAAAGGATACCTGGAGGGCAGGTTCTGGTCGCCATAGTAGCGTAGACCTTTGTGCAATGGTATCACCGCCTGAGGGAAAATTACTGTCAATAATCAGAATAATAAGGGTCAGTTATACCTTTAATCTTACTTACGAGGTTACTTACAAACCATTGATTTGAATAGGGCCACACAACTCTTTCAACTGAGATTTGAAGAAACCAGTGACAGCCAGAGAGCTTTTAATTAGATTATAAAAGCACTTCATTTAGGGCTAGAAGCAAAAGCATATTGATTGATCAATTAATTCTAATAGACAATAATATAATTACACGCCTCAGTTTCATAAGTTCACAGCTAAGATTTAAAGAAGGAAGTAATTTTGTTATGCTTTACTATCCTGTGTTTTGATTGAAGCCGATGTGAGCCAATGTGGCTGTGTCTTGCTGTGTCAGACTTTTAAGATTTCAGAATTTATATGGAAAAGCTCGTTATAGCTTGTTATACCTTTTAGGAGTGATATTTAAAAGGACAAAAGTAAGACACAACTTTCAACCATCCATCCATCCATGAACCATCCATGCTAACACAGCCCAGCTGGCTAGTCCGAGGTTTGGCAGAGCTTAATTGTAAGCGTACATGACATGGGGCATCTGGTGAGAAGAAGTGGCCATGGATTCAGGCAAAAGGTCTCTGGTTTGTCAGTCACATGGCACTGTGGCTCCAATAAACCATTTTTATGCATTTCCTCCCTCTTGCATAATCAGTTGCAGCTGTCACGCAGACATGTGGGTTTTCAACAAGTTTGTTTATTAATTCTTTCCACCCACAGTGATGCCATGTCTGCATGTAGTAATGATGTTTTCATCCCAAGAGAAGATCATTTTACCTAGACACACTGTGGAATTTACATTTACACCTCAGTGCTTTTGGTTGAGAGTCAGTCGTGTTCACTGCGTGGGTTACTAAGTGTGTTTTCCACGTATCTGAACTGTTTTGTTTCCTTATGAAGACAGATTTTCATGTACAGTTGACATATTAATACCAGATGTAAATGAAGCCTGAAGGACTATTAACAACAGTGATCTGCCAGGAAAACGGCTTCCTTTGATCAGACCTGGTTGTGATGAATGATGCCTCAGTCTTGTGGGCTTAATTTCTATATAATTGTAAATTCTGCACCACATTTGTTCAGGTCTATGGTCTAATTAGGTGACCCCTGCTCAGCTTCGTACTGTGTACTGGAAGAGTTATTTGTCTGGTATATCCAGATCTGACCAAAAAGTATTCAGTCTTTCTGTCTTTACTCAAATTATTTAGTATTGTTCAGTGAAAAAATACATTTAACCAGTGAAAAAGATCAAAAGGTTATGAGGTGAATATTAGTAAAAATTAACATTATAGCATTGTAATTAAATATATATTCAGTTATAGTTAATAAGATCACAGACAAAGCAAAGACCTATAATGAGCTGTGGTAAACTATAGAAAATCTGAAAATTTCGAAATAAAAATGTCAAAACCCAAAAGGTTTTACACTGTTTAAAAACCCAACAGTGAATTTTCACATGGCTTCGGTGACTTAAATAGAAACACATAATGAGTGCAGGGAGAAATGTAATGACAACAGTGGAAAAGGGAGAAAGTTCATGTAAGGTTCATCGTGAGGTATTAACCTCTTTATGATTTCAAGGAAAACCACTTCTGCCAAGATGTGATTTTCTACTCTATGTTTGATATTCATTTTAAATGCATCAGAAAAAAACATTAATTGTTTGTGGTATTTTATTTATAGATGTAGATGAGATATAGATTAGATTCATAAAATCTCTGATTGTACTTAAATTAGAAGAATAATTCAAAAATGTGTACAATGAGGAGACAGGCCATCAGGGATGAATGATTTCTTTTGTTTAAGCTCTTGGTCTAATTGATGATATTGGGGGGAAAACTGGAAAGCTCCTAACGTGTTGTTGTTTTTTTCTTTCAGTCTGGTGTGTTGATGTATAGCTGCTTGAATTGCACCTGTTTCCTTGCAAATCTGTTTGGATTAATTTCAGAGGTTGTTATCAGGCAGGACCGTGAAACAGATTTTTTTTTTTTAACAGACATTTACAAATGTATTAAAGCACAACAACCACCTCAATCACCAACAAAACACTTTTGTTCAGAACTGGCGTTTCGAGGCTTCACAGACAGGGAAGGCATGAGGAAAAAAAAGTCATGACTTATCCATGAAAATGACCTTGGAGAAGTAGAAAATAGTTTCGTACTTTGGCAAAGTTGATAACAATTCAGTTCTTCCTGCTATCACAAAGTTGGTGTCAATGACTATGAACTTTGTATTTCTTTGACTTCATGTGACCATGTGTATTTATTACTGACTCAATTTCGATTCATAAAGTCCATATTGGTGTGATTCCCGATTTGATTCGATTCAGTTAGATATTGAGGTCCTACAAGAACTATTGCTGTGAATTATAGCTCTAACAAAGTATAAAAAGATCACAGGACGATCTAATTGGGATCGATCGTCATCCATTTTCTAAATCACACTGCTTTCTGTTTCCACTCTGTCCTGACAGGAAGTTGTGATTTGTATCTTTCTGCCACTTTGATGTTTCTTCCAGATGTTTGTCCACTCACTGCTTTTCTTCGCTTCAGATCTGAAAATACAACCACACATCTGCCTTGACACGAGACACTAACAGGGTGACAGCTGAGACTATTAAAGGCAAATAGTTACAGATCAGTTGTGGCATTTTATTAATCAATATTGGATGGTTCAGTTTTAATCTTCTTTTTCCTCTTTTTTTAGTTTGTACAACTAAATAATTGTATTTTTGCCATTACAAAATGTGCTTGGGCTGTGTGTGTGTGTGTCTATGTAGTATATGTGGGAGACAGAAAAAGAGAGAGTCTTATTTATTTTTTTGTTGACAAGGATGCAAATACATTAAACCCCATATCCATGCCGGCAAATGCAGTGTAATCTTCCTGACATTAGGCTGCTTGCTGCATTTCACATAAAGACACAGAGAGGTGGGAGTTCTGACAGCCATGATGTGCCTTCCTCCATACATGTATCCAGTGAGTCACATATCCTGCCCATATTTCTGCAGCCCACCATGTATGATGGAGAAAATCAAATGATAGGACATTAAGGAAGTGGTAATATTGTCTATCAGTCACTCAGAAATAGCAGCCATTTCACTTCTCTGAGCAGGTTCCTTCACTAAAATCCTATGTTCATATACAACCAGTGCATGAGCCAGTACATTTTGTTTTCTTTTATGAACATATGCAGACCATGCAAACCATGTTATTAGACCAGGTGCAGTTTATCTTTAACAATTTGTTTTGGTTGCCTTCTGCTTCCACTAAATGTATGTACATCAGTGTTATTTGGCATATCAAATAAGCAGTACAAGCTAATGTTGTAGTAGGTGAATGGACGAATGGAGAAAAGTTTGTTGTTACTGATGTTGTGACAGATGGCTGCGTCTTTGCGTGGTCTTCTCAGGATCCTTTTCCCCTCCGTGCAGCCATTGTCCTCCCTTTCCATCTTTCTCTCCCGCCGTCTGTCTTTTTTCTCTTTTACCCACACTCCCCTTTCTCTCTAATCACTGCCCAGGTGAGTAATATCACGTAAGAACAATGGGCTATTGTATTTTATTGAGCTGCCAATGTCTTTCTCTCCAGTACTCTCTTACTTCCTCCCTCATTCAATATGCCTTCCTCTCCTACTCTAACTCTTTTTCTTTCTTTTTTGCTCCACCTCTTGTAGTTTTTCTCTGTCTCTGATATTGTAAAAAAGGATGAATAGAACGAGGTCAGAGATGGTTGGACAGAGAGTAAATAAATGAAGGGAATGGCTGGGAAAAATAGGGGGGTGGGTAGGATTGCGTAGGTCGCACAAAAGAATAAAAGGAGGATGAAATAGATTGATGGATGGACATAAGGAATACTGAAAATGTGGGTGGGAGAAAATGAGGATTCAAGGATGGAAGGCGGTAGGGACAGTAAGGACAAAAAAGGGAAACAGGGAAAGACAACCTGGGAAAAGGAGGAAAGTAAAAAGAGAGGAATAGGCCTAAAGGAATGAATACAAGAGGATGATGATGTGAATAATGGCTGCTGAGCGTAAAGGTCTTAATCAATGCCTGATTAATATTAATTCGTTTAGCACTGGCAGTGGGGCGGGGCTAACCCAACACTTCCTAGATTGATTGTGTGCACGCACACACAGACACACACACACTGTTTTTCTCACACACATACATGCACAGAATCACTCATGCATCCTTTGTGCTGACATTGTGTATGAACTTTCAAGACCTCAGCTTGTAAAGCAACCGGCATCTTAACCTTATAAACACACATAACCCACACACACCCACAGAGAGAGAGAGAGAGGGGAAGGGAGGGAGGGAGAGCTGTGACAGCCTGTTCAACCAGAAATCTTAATTTTACTTTTCTGGTGGCTTACTCAGTTAGTAGCATACACACGGGAACATTTTTGATTAGAATTTATTTGCACACAACTAACTGTTGAAAAATAACAGCTGAGAGTTTTTCGAAAACTCACTAAAGTGAGTGAAACCTGAGAATGATTTCATGATGCATGTTTTGCTTGGTTTGCCATTATTTACCCATGTGAATGGCATGGGCAGTAAAAAAAAGTAAATGCGAGGGACAAGAAGTCATGTCTTTATAAAGATAAAAGATTATGGTGTAGTCTTGTCTTGAGAGGTGAAGCCAGGTGTTGTTTCCTTACAATGGTTGTGTAAGAGTTGTTATGCACAACTGCTACCCCACAGTAAAAGGCATCATCATCCCACATTCAGAAATGACACAATGCTGAGAAGATTTTACTGTCATACAAGTAGTGTATATTTAGGTCTCTGCAAATAACTGTTTTTGAACGTAGACTAGTTTTTATGTGTTTTTCAGGCAGCATTTTTCTCAAATTTGTCAAAATTGATTCACTGGTTTGAAGATGAAAGCCACTGAGCATTTGGAGGAGTTGCTAGTGGTTCTGCCTTTACTTTCTGTCTTTAACTTTTTTTTTCTTCATCTGACTTTTTTTTTACACTTTTACACTTCTTTTTTGTTTAAATTTCTATCTCTCTCCTGTGTTTTTCTCTCTCCTCCTCTCTCCCTGATCAACAGCTATAATTGACCTTGAAGGAAAGCCACAGGCTAGGATGTCTGTGTATACACACACACACACGCTGAACTTGGTTAACAGTGACAGACAACATTTGCAGATTTAGAGATGGTCCAAGACTTTTCCCCCCTGGAAGCTGTGTTTAAAAAGCCCCCTTTATACCTTATAGAGCTGTTTACAGCCTACATCATGGAAAAGTTCTGCGCGCAGTTTGGTAACAGAAGTACCATTTTGCCCCGGCCAGTCAAACGAGCGAGCAAGCAGGACAAGATTTTAATGTTAAATAAAACTGTCAACAGCATCAAAATGTCGGGTTGTTGTGTGTGCGGTTATCTAAATCGGCACATATACCCACCACACACAAAAACAGCACCGTCCATGAACCAGACTCTACAACCACAGATGCGCATGTCATGCCACACAGCGATAGTTAACAATAGCCTAGTGCACAACAGAAAATATCAATAAAAACGTATGCTTACTTTGCCTCTGAAAACCGCCCACAAGCCATCCATGGAACCACTGGTCTCCTTATTCCTATATTCTTACTTTAACGTTCTATAGTGCCCTTTTGTTTTCTTTTTTCCTGCTTTCCTCCTTATTTGTGCATCACGATTGATGTCTGTCAATCATTTCCTCCCCCATCGTTTCCAAAAATTGGCACTGGACAACGTGACCGGCAGGTTTTCAATTTTAAATTTTAAAATGGGTTGGCTTAGCTCTTACTGTATTCTCATGTGTGTGTTCTGCCTGTCTGTTTTTTTTTCTTTTTTAACTGTCATTCCTTGGTCATTCTTTTTGTCTCTATCTGTTTGTCACCTGGCTTTTTCTTCCTTGTAACCTTTTCAATCTCATGGCATCTTCCTTTAGTGTCATCTCATTCCATTTTATCCTCTCTATTGAGTCTGTGCTTCTTTATGCTCTTGCTCCCTCTCTCCCCTTTTGTATCTCTTTATGCATCTAATCCTTCCATTACTCCTATTTCCTCCCTGCTTGCTTTATTTTTTACTTTTCACACCTCAATTTCTCTCCTTTTTTCTCAATATGGCTTTGTTCATCATATTTCAGTATTTTTTCCAATGAAGAACACTGTCTCACTCCTTCCAATGGAGTGCGCACCATTGTCCCAGAAGCACCTTTTATTTGTATTTGAGACGAGGCAGAGAAAGTGAAAAATACAGAATAGTAAAGGTGAAATTAAAAAGAATGAACTGTGTCCCTTGAATCATGCAGTTTTATCTGCAGCGCCAAGTCTTCTCAAATGTATTATGCTGTAGAGGGACAAATACATTAAATTGTGTACTATTTCTGGCTGCTGTTGTCAAAACTAAATGTCAAAACATGACGATGTGAGTGGGGTCACAAATAATATATTGATTGTTAATTGCTTTGCTTGTAAAAGTAGGGAAATACTCCTCATAATTGTCCAATTTGAGGTAAATGGTCCGAGCTTCTGTCTTCACCACTTAAGGGTGTGAAAGAGGAAAGATTAATGTGGCTACCCACCTATGTGATTGGTCCAAACAAGAGCAGAAACCCACAAGAAGGAGGAAATTGTTGCGGGAAGAGACACAAAATATCAGCGATTTTGAAAATGCTCAGATTTCTCAAGCTGGATAAACATAAGGCCACTATCCATTACAAAACAGACGACCTGTATTGCATCTGCTGTCAAAGACGGGAAAACAACACAACAAACTTCAGACAGCCTCTTGTGCTTTTTCTTAGCTGAATCTCCAGCAGCAGTCACCACTCTCTGCCCTCTCAGGCATTTGTGTGATTTTTTTACGAGTCACATTTTTCTCATTTTATATATTCTTATTTATTATGTGCCACATAAAAGTAAATGCAGCTGCCAATATGAGCTGCATATCACATTGATCATTGTGTATTCATACAAAAGTGTTGTTTGCTGAGATGTAAATGTTATACAGTGTTGACTATTGATTGAAAAATAGAACCATAACAAGCCTTCATTGTCTTTATGTAGGATTCACATCATGAATGGAATTCACCCCTTGAGTTTTAGTGGTGTTTGTGCAGTCATTGTTACTCACTATAACACACTGTGTGCATCCTTGAGGTCGAGAAAACATACTTCCTTCCCTGTTAATGGGAAAGCCTTTTTCCATAATTACTGATATTGGTCCATATGTAATGAAACATGAAAATAATTTTGCCTATATTGCCCAGCCCTAGTTGTGTGTGCATACTGTATGTAAGAGTGTATCGCTGTAAGTGTTTGAGTTTTTGAGGCTGCAGGAAGTGAGAAGGTGGAAGAACATGTCTGGTCCAATCAAGGCTGGCATTCCTCAGTGCATGGCCATTTGTTAAGCTAACTAATAGCAGCCTGTTGGCCCTATAAATCACCAGAACAGAGATAAAAATGAAACCATCACCAAGATGGAGAGGAGTGCAGTGTGCCAGGACATCATTTTAATACACTTGTGTATGTGCTCGTGAGTGTGTGCTGGGGAAAAAGGGTCTGAGGGGAAATAAAAGTAGGGAAGAATTTCTCCTTATATTCATGTGTACGTGTGTGCACAAGGTTGGTGCCTTTGAACATCTGTGAATGTATGACTGTGTGTGTGTGTGTCTCTGTGGGGATGTGTGTGCGCATGTTTCTATAGATGCATGGCTGAGCCCCGCTGTGAGGGACGGCCTCTTTTTCAGGCTTATCTGTCTTTCTGCCAGAAACACATGATCAGACCTGATGCTTCTTTTATTTGAACAACACCTGTTGGCTATTCAGTTTTATTCTCCTGGAGAGTAATATTCTTACCCGAGTTCCCTAAATCCATTTTTCTCAGTGGGACAGATATGCTTCAGCAACAGCAAGTAGGCAATGTGACAGAATACTACAAAATGAACTACATGGATGGCGATAGGTTTTACCACATTTGCATTCTGCTCAAACCTTGTGACATCAAATACGCTGTTTTTCTATATACCAGAAGCCTAAAAGGACTTAAATTATTCATTTTTATTAATTAACAGCAAGTTAATTACGAGTGTAAGTGATATGTATGTTACATATTTGCTCCACATGTAAAACTTGAGATAGCTGTCAGACTGGTTTCGGAAAGAAATTGCCAAGTCTAAGTGATGCAGAGCATAATAGTGACTATTAATGTCTGTAAATGACCAGTGATAAAATCAGGAGGTTCACAGTCTGCAGACGGCAGCTACAGTCAACAGTTGTGCTGCTGTGCTTGGATCCATAAGTGTGCATTGCTAGATCTATATTTACGCACATTTGGTGCAGGAACGATTTAAAAGATCAGCGGCATTGTTCCAATTAAAGTTATTCATTTTTTAGTTGTCTTTTGCGTCTTGATGGAAATATTGAGTCCCATAGAACATGTAGCAACTATCAAAGACAGACATCCCTCAAAAAATAAAACTACCTGGTTAATTGTCATTGCATAGAATAAGAGATAAGTGTTTGTGTGAAACAAGGTGATTCACTGTGTTTATCTCATCTAGAAGAGAGTAGCTCTCCACATTTAAAGGCCAGATGTGACAGCAGACCACTCAACAGTTTTTGTTTTTCAAATCATAAAGAGTAAAGAATCCAAATCTGATCACATTCAATTAACATTAGTCTCGAAGAATCAATTTCAAGACAATAAATATGGACTGTTGTCCATTTGAGTGTTTCTTTTCATTTTGTGACAAGTTAAACTGATGTTTACAGATGTACGACAGAAATCTGGGGGAAGTTAAATTTGAGTTTTGGAATGAAAACCATTCTATTTCTACAAAAACATGTAAATGGTAGTGCAGAAATTCAAATAGTTAGTACCTTTTGACCTGATGACCCTTCAGTTTCCCCAAAGCAATTTCCTCGTAGATGGTGTGTCTGCATTCGCTTGGGTTGTTTTTTGTTTGTTGTTTGTTTATTTGATCTCCTATTTCTCACACTTAACTGTCAGTCAAGTCAACATGATAATGCTGTTATGAATAGTTGTGCAAATCTTTTTGAGACTGGCACTGGTGCTTTCTCAAATATAGGCTGCCCTTCCAGACTTAGATTTCATTCAGGTGAAGTTTTGCAGACAGTTTGATGTTGTGAGGCAGATAAGAAACTTTGATATTTGAGATGAGATAGTCTGTCCCTTAACACCTCCCTCCCCCGTCCCCAACATAAATAATCTTCTATCTCTTTTAGATTAAATTCCAATCCCTAGATATTCAGTGAGGAAGTTTGCATTCACTCCTTGGCTCAGTTCAGTTGCATAGCCACAGTTTGTTAAATTAATGAGAGAAATTACTTCATTCAGTGTGGTGCCTCGATTAATAGTGATAATGACAACAGTGTATATTTTTAAATTTAATGTATTTTTTATATCACAGTATTTATTGCAGAAAAAAATTGCAACATTAGTTTTATTCCAGTATTGTCCAGCCCTAGTTAAAATGCATATTATAGTGGTTCAACTTGATTAAAACCTAAATTTAAGAATGTTGCGAAGCCTGAATCAAATAAAATTGAGTTTGTTAGCAAGGTGTTGCATGTCTAGGTTAACACATTGGTTACCAGCTACTGGTTGTGTCACAGATGTGCTTTTTATGTGAAGTATTTGCTGTATGCTGCACATGACCCAGAAACTCACCCTCCCACTGTGGGGGTCTTCACATACAGTATTCATGGGAGGTTGTATGTTAGCATTGTACCATAAGCCAAAAAGTTTGGGATCCACAACTCTTGTGAGTTGGTTTACAGCTTTCGTCCATTAAGGGATGATTAATGAGTATTGAAATGGGTGGCTCACTCAGACCAGGTGTATAATGTATGATTGTGCCACAGGTGTGGATCTCTACCAGCAAATAGCAGCACTGTTGTGTGAAAAAGACAGAAAGTTAAAAAAAAAAAAAAAAAGCCTAATGTCTGTATGTGATTAAAGTGTGGATTTATGGAAACCATGGGGATTATGTGTGGTTAAATATGCTTTCATTGCTTACCAGGAAAGTCGAAACATTAGCAATAAATATATTTATTAACTGGATACCTCTGAAGCTTATATTGCTGTAGTATAGCACTGCCCAAGGAGTCATCAACACCGACTAACATAGGCAATCACACAGTTGACAAAGATGAATCAGCAATACAAGTTAAAGATAATTACAGTATCCAAACACTTACCTGACTTTTCACGACATAAGACGACAATCTGCACCAAACACCTGCGTCCTACTATTACCAGAAAACAGCTCCCATAAGGAGGCAAGGAGCAGGAAAATGCTCCTCTTACATCTGAGATTTTCTTCATCTCTTTCCCTGTGGAACTCTCCAAAAGCTGTTAGATGAGCCAGGCAGTCTCAGATTTCATATTGGTGATACCTACTGTTATTTGATGGAGGCCATCAGAGGGATTGACTTTATGACTGCCAATCGCACCAGACATCCCACAACAGCAACATGGAGTGACAATTATCAAAACCTCACATTAACAAAGGATTGAGTCATATGGCCGGCAGTTATGAAGCACAAAGACCGTTCTGCCAGGAGCATCACAGGGAGAGAGAGAATTAACACAACATTCCTTAAAATGACAAACGGTTATCTCACATTGTCTAACACACATGGAACACACACATGCAGAATGTGTTTAGCATTTTCTATCTACCAATTATTATCTATTTACCAACTGTTTTCATCCCATTATTAAATTGCATTGCATTATCATCTGAAATTCATGCAAATCCTTTGAAATGGACTCCATTTAAAATTCAAGATTTTACAAAACTATGAACAGGATAAAAATCAATATGATCAGTAAAACAACACCTGCAGAATCCAGATCACATCAGCACAGTCCCAAACACAAATGGGTCTGATCGCCACACAATAACGCAAAGTGTTTCTAAGACAGACACAGGACATCAGGAGGGAAAGAGTAGCCAACTTCATGTGCATTTTATAAAGACAGAAGCTGTTACATGTCAGGGATCCGAAATGATATTTCAAATGATAAAGGTGGTTGAATGGCTAAGACAATGAGTTATACTTCTAAGTGCAGTGTATTGTATCTGTTTATTATGAAATCATGTTCCCTTATCACAGAATGTATGACCCCACCAAAACTAAGCCAAAGTTTGGACCACTTCTCCTGTCGCTGTGATCACATCCTCATCTCCTTTTTCCCCATTCCTACCTTTATTTTAAAAATCCAGAAAGACAACCCTCTATGTCCGCAACTTGAGAATAAACAATAATAAACACAATTTTTACATTTTCATGTACATCACCTCAGCCATTATGGATGCCAATCCAACATCTATAACTAGTTTTGTGAATTATAAACTCTCAGAACTAGTCACCAGGCTGTTTTCTACAGCACAGCTGATTTTCCATCATAGTTGACTCCATTTAAGACCAAGGTCTATGTGTCCACTGTGTCACAGCTAGTTCTGCCAGTGTGTGGCGGTTCAATAACCTCTACAACAGTCCACCAGAACCAGCCTCAACTTAAGTCTGTAGTTAACTCTGTGTTTTCCTGCTCTGAGCTGCACATTTGGCATCTGCTAGTTGCCTTTGTGGCGAAAGCACTGATGAGTAGCTCTTGTTACAAGATACCTACAGAGCTGCTGATAGTGCCCTCTGTATGTCAGCAAGACTAGAGCCCCCCCCCACCACCACACACACACACACACACACACACACACACACACACACACACACACACACACACACACACACACACACACAAACACACACACACACACACACACACACACACACACACACACACACACACACACACACACACACCCGAGTC
>OMNW01009340.1:28535-41290 GCA_900303245.1 Selene dorsalis
CTTTTACGCCACTTCACAATGTTTCCTCTCGGAGAGCAGCTGCTCTCTGCAGGGACCAGTGGTCACTGCCACTAGGGGCGCTACAGGTACTGGTCCTGACCATAGACTGTGATCTGCCCTGTGGTCCTTGTGGTCTGGATCAGCGCGTGGTCTGGGTCTGTGTGTTTGAAATTTCCGACCAAGAGGCGGACTTTACTTTCACTTTCGTGGACTTACTAACTGCAGCTTTAATAAACCGAGTGCTGCCCAGCGGGTTAAGACACTTTAGGATGTTTATTATATAGGGTACAAAGTAATGGTAACCGAAATCAAAATAGCCTACAGGGTTTGGCTCTCTTTTTCTTCATTCGTTTCCCCCTCAGCACCTGCTCAGACAGGTTCTGGTTTCCATTGCACAGACACTTGGACATAAAAGATCCGCACCTACCTACTGACCAGGTAGGTGCGGATCTTTGACCAAGAAGGCAAAGATCTGCTCTTTGACTTCTTGGTCATTTAATGTTCATTCTTTCATAATGTTCATTCCAAAATTGCCATAATAGCATAGTCTAGCTAGCCTATAAAAGTCTTCGCCGTCAGCGCTAACATCAGCACTTCTTCCATCAGGTGGACGCCCACTTCGGGGAAGCGGAAGATGGACTGGACTCTGTTTTGTTTCGTGGTCTTTTGCCGTAAATCGGAAGTAAACGTCTGAACTCCATGTCGACGGTACATCTGCAGTCACCGTGGGTTGTTATGAAGTCTGGAAGCAGCGAGAAGTCGCTATCGCAGACATGTAGGCTAACGCCAGAGGATGAAACCCAGCACGTCTAAACATGTGCTGATATATCAAATAGTGGCCAACCAGTAGAGGGTAAGGCTTGTTTTATTGTTTCTGACGGAGGTGATGCTCTGCAGTGTTTTGTGTTGTTGTGGCTAACGTCCGTTACACAAGGTTTGCAATTAATGCGCGTTACCTCGCTAGCTAACAGTTTATAATCGTAGCAAACTTTCAACACAATATTACAGGCATGAATAGAGGTGTTGGACCTGTTAATTGAAATTACAGCAATGTTACAGAATTCACGACCTCGTTTCCATCTTGTTTCGTCGGTTGTGTGTTTTTTCTGTATAAATTACATAATATTGCTAGTTACGATAGTAGCTAAGCGGCGAAACGTAGAATAGCTACCCGTGCCTTCGTTTAAAAGCCGTGTCTCTTTTGTGTTTGTTTATCTTTATCATTGTTGTTGTGTAATGAGCGGCGCTAGCGGTTTCCTGATGCTTTACGTACGCATGCCTGTGTCTGACTGTTTCCAGGTGTGCCTACCGTCACTGTGCTCCCCAGCCGGTGTGTGCGCTGCCATGGAGGTGGGCAGCCTCCCCGTGGAGCTGTGGAGGGTTATCTTGGCCTACCTCCCTCTGCCCGACCTGGGCCGCTGCTGTCAGGTGTGCCGTGCCTGGCGGGAGCTCATCCTCTCTCTGGACAACACCCGCTGGAGACAGCTCTGCCTGGGCTGCCCCGAGTGCCGCCATCCCAACTGGCCCAGTCAGCCCCACCTGGAGCCCCCGTCCTGGAGGGAGGCCTTGAAGCACCACGCCTTGGCCACACGCACCTGGACTCAAAACGGGCCAGAGCTTCAGTCTTCTGCCTGCCTCCTCTTTTTCCGCAGGCGAAAAGATCGCAGGGTTTGGCACGTGGGGCCTGGATGCGAGTTTGAGACCCTGCGTGGGGCCCTTGGAGTGGTGGGGCCGTACGACCGTGTGGTCCTCCATCCAGGGGTATATGAGGAGCAGGCAGAATTAGCACTGAAGGTGCCTGTGGAGCTGGTTGGGCTGGGACGATTGGGTGAGGTGGCCCTCCTGGTGTGTATGGAGCAGCAGTGCCCCACTGCCAGGCTCTGTAATCTGGTGTTCATGCCACCCTGGTTCTCCACTGTGGTCTACAAGGTGAATTAACAGCTTGCGGTGATGGTGTCTTCATACAGCCACGTTCAAGTGTTCAAAGCTGTTAGTATAATCTTGGAAATGTTGCACGTCTTAGTTTGCTGCAACAGAAGTAACACTGATGGTTATTTCCCCCCATTAACCAGTGATGGTATAAAGAATCACATTTTCCTCAGGGGATGCGTTGAAAATGTTTTTTTCTGTCATTTAACTGTCCACATGTGTAAAATAATCAGTTTACTTTTGCAAAAGATTAAAAAGCAGAAAATTCTCTCTCTCTTTGAGCAGCTGCTGGAACTGGGGTATTATCTATTGTCAGAGTAGTTTCACATTATATTGACTACTCAGGCCTGTATCTTACAGTGGCTTAACTATCTGTGTGTTTTTTGCTGAAATCTGTCTGACACCGTGCTTTCTCTCCCTGCTTTGTTGCAGACGTCGTGGGGTCACGTGCAGCTAGATAACTGCAATTTTGAGGGGGCTCAGTTGCAAATCCGTGGCCCAGGAACCTGCCAGGCTCGCTTCTGCTCTTTCTCACAGGGCAGCTCTGCCTACTTGCTGGGTGTTGTCCTCAGTTTATTGGACAGCTGTGACTTCTCAGGAGGTGACACGGCTTCAGTGACTGTGGAGGGTCCTCCAGTGGCAGAACGGAACTGGGCTTGCAAACATTTGGCTGCCCTGACCAGGACGTTCCCATCATGTAGCATGTCTGGGAACAACAGTGGCTCTCCCAGAGGCCATCTGGCTGGCTCCACTGGTGGGCATCAACCGTCAGGGAATAATGTCCAAAAGGAACATGTGAGCATAGAGGACTGGCAGAAGAGGACTGGGGTGGATGCAGTGTGTCAGGGCACAGTGATTGAAGATGGCTGGAGTGACGGTGAACACAGTGAGGGAGAGGAGGAGAGTCGAAATGGAGAAAAAAACAACACCAAAAACACATTTACATTGGATTACAAAATTCCATGTGACAATCATGGCCTATCCCATTTGCTCAAACCCCGGGCAGATGGCTCTCTGCAGCAGGCTTCATCCCCGAACCCCCCACCTGTGACCCCTGAACCTCTTACCCTTCAACAGGAACTAGACAGGGACCCAGAAGCTCAGATGTTGGCAGCATCCACCCTTGGCTGCATCCTTAGACGCTGCCTCTTCAGGGAAGGGAAGGGGGGGGTGCATTTGTCTAATTACGCACAAGCTCGGCTGGAAGGCAATGTTTTCCGTGGGCTGAACTACGCTGTCCGCTGCATCCAGAACTCAACGGTAGATAAATCATACATTAATGTATCTTGACAAATTTAGGTTTTCCATGCTCAGTGACTTTTAATTCCAGCATGCCATCTGAGTAGTGTATCGAGTTGAGGAAGTAACTCATGAGTAATTAAGCAGCAGTTTCCTATTCTGTCATTTGAGCTGTCTTTTGCTTTCTCACTTGCTGCAGATAGTGATGCTGAGAAACGAGGTGAGTGAGTGCCGTGCGTCAGGTGTGTTCCTGCGTCTCTCAGCTCAGGGCCTCATCGCAGAAAACAACATCCACTCCAATGGAGAAGCGGGACTGGACATCCGAAAAGGAGCTAACCCCAAAGTTATGGTAACTGCTGCTTCACTGTCTACAAAAGTTCTCAGTTTTAAGGCAGGTGTACACTGTGCAATCGTAGGTTAACCCAAACAAAATATGACCAACATAAAAGAAACATGATGATTTCTTGATGTTGGCTTCAAAACAGTGGTCAGACTTTGAAAAACCTGAAATGTTGGCTGGTATGACAGTTCACAGATAAAGATGACCACACTGCGTGCTGCTACGACCTCAGTCTGCCATCCAACGACTAGGAATGCAGCATGACATGACAGTGTTGCCACTTACATATGCTGAAAAGAAAAACTGATCTCATGCATTGCAACATTGGCATCCTAAGTTTGCCTCTTCTCTTCTTTGGGTTTTTTTCCACATACAAAAAATACCATTATTGCAAAGGCAGGATTCTCTTGTTACAGTGATTGTTTACAGTGACACAGATGAATGTCATGCACTGATGATGTTTTATTCTAGTGTATTCTATGAATCAAGTGTTAATCACCACACAGTCTGTACACATCTATCACGATGTCATACCCAAGTCAATGAGATCCATGTTGCACAGTGTGGCCCACAAAAAAACATGTAAGACTTCTGAAATCTCACAGTCTGTAGATGCATTTCAAGATACAAACAACACCTTTACTAACTGATCCCAGAATCTCAGTTTCCATGGAATTTATTGGGATTGTTTTGAGGTCCCAGTCCCAGACTGCTGATAATTATGACGCACAACAAAAGAGGTGTATCAAAGCTTGTGTTTGATTTAAATAGTTCTACACCAGGAGGTAAACTGCCAAATGTAACTGCTCCTAGCTTGATTATCCTTTCTTTTCCATTTTTACAATTTTATTTTGTCTTAAATTCTGCAGTGCAACAAAATACATAGTGGTCTGCGTTCTGGAGTTGTTGTCCTTGGCAATGGGAAAGGCTCAATTCGGAGTAACCAGATCTATAACAACAAAGAAGCAGGCGTGTATATTCTCTTCAGCGGGAATCCTGTGGTCAGGTAGGCTGGACTCCAAAGACAATGTTACTTTCCCAAGAATGTCGAGTCATAATATTTAACAATAACTATCTGTTATAGTGGGTTTTGTTTTCTGATGCGTCAGATTAAAATAATATTGTTGAAGTCTAACACTATAAGCCCTTTTCACATCAGATATTTTGACTTGTCATTGTAGAAACAAGGCCTGTATATTCTCAAGTTAATAAGCCCCAGATTGTATCAATGGATTTTACATATTCATACAACCCTTAAAATATTGTTTCTGTAAACCTTAACCAGCAAAAATAACCTTATATTTTACTGTAAAGCGAGTCACAACTTCTGTTATAAGACAGAGTTGACATAACTAGTTTAGCTCTACAGTATTAGACTGTTCTACTCTTGTTCTTTCTCTCTCTCATAGTGGGAATCACATCTTCCAGGGCCAGGCAGCAGGAATCGCTATAAATGAGAATGGCAGAGGGATGATAACAGGTGTGTAAGTGGGTCTACCCCAGCTCCTTAAATCATATGTTGTCCACTGTCGCCCACTGCTTTGCCATTTCCAGAAAGTAAAATCACGACTTGTGATTCTGCACTCAGCTGAATTTACATAATTTTTTTTAAATATAGAAATGTTTCTTTAATTTCAGAGAATGTGATCAAAGAGAACCAGTGGGGGGGTGTAGACATCCGCAGAGGGGGGGACCCCATCCTGAGGAACAACTACATCTGTTATGGCTTCTCAGATGGCGTGGTGGTGGGAGAAAGAGGACGTGGACTTATTGAAGGAAACCATGTCTACTGTGTGTAATTTCAACTTGATTATGGCAGCATCCTTTATCCCTGCACAGCAGTGCACTGGTGTTTCATCTCTGTTCCTCTTGTTTCTTCAGGTAACAAAGGCTGTGGTGTGTGGGTTATGTCGTCCAGCCTGCCACAACTCCTGGGGAACTACATCACCCATAACTGTATGTATGGGTTGGCAGTGTTCTGCAGGAAAGACCCAGAGAACATTGAAGCGAGGGGTGGGAACTGGCCAGGGCAGGAAGGGATTGGTGGAGAAGGAGGGAGCGGGGAAAGGAGGGGAGTAGAAGGAGAAGGAAGAGAGGGGCAGGAGAACTTAAATGAAGAAGGGGAATTGTTTGCGTGGGAGAGCGACCTTGACAGCGAGGATGAGCGCCACTCTGCACGGCGCTCCATTAGTGTGGCCCTGGTGGAGAGTAACTGCATGAGTTACAATGGAGGTAATAAAGATACCTGTTGCATCAAACGCAAATAGTCTCAAATACAAATACTCACTCCCTGACATCTCCATCTTTCTGTTTCCCTCTCTGCAGCAGCTGGTCTGTACGTGAAGAGCAGTGAGCCCTTGAATGTTTTTGCTAACCTTGTAAACAGTAACCGTGGCACTGGAATTGCTGTGCTGCAGAGCAGTCAGCTGACCCGCCTGGTTACGAACTGCATACTCAAAAATGGTCGAGGTGGTGTTACAGCAGAAAAAGACTGCCGGGTGGAGCTTCGTGGTAACGGCATCTATGAAAACAATGGCCATGGTGTCAGTTTCAGCGGGAACGGGCAGATCGTGGAGAACGATATGGTTGGAAACTGCGGATATGGGATACAGGTCTCGGGCAATGCTGACATCAAGGTGAGACGGAGTGAGCCATGAACACAGACTTGTTAAGTCTAATTTGATATATTAAGTATTTACATTTGTTTTGTTTTTAATTATAATTCTTATCATTAGGTAATGCGCAACCGTGTCCAGCCAACACAGAGCTGTGGTATTGCTGTGCTCGGGCCAGTAAAAGGAAATGTCCATGACAATATCTTGTTCCAAGGCCACCCTGCAAACAAAAAAACACTGCTACATATGGATCCTGGCAACGATAGCTGTGTGCTGCGCAACAACAGTATTCTAAGGCATAATAACAGGTAATTAACATCTCAGACATTCAGATACCCTCAGGATCCACCTACTCCTCCTTCTCTTTCTTGTGCTACCTAGGCACTTAATGTATGGGTTAAGTATTAAATGGTATTAATTAATACCATTTGTAATGATGCTGTCGCTGTCAACTTATCCTGGTTTGGATTTCTTCCGTGTCAATTGGAGGTTTTTATGGGGAGCCTCTCTAAAATAAGCAGTTAAACGTTTAAAGTCAGTGTTTCACCGATGCTGTACAGTTGAGCACAGGATGTCAGGAAAGGGCTGAGAGATGAGACTGCTACACTTTGTTTTATTATTTCTCTTAAAGCGTATGAACTGGTTGTTCAGGAGGTTGTTACTGGCAGCTGAATTATTCCACTAACACATCCCTTCCTGATACCACACAGGCCAGGGGATTAAAACTGGTAGAAACAATGAATAAAAAAATCTGTGATTCATTAATGCAGTTCAGCAGATATAGGATCCCACAGAGGGTCTGAGAGCTGAACTTGGATGCTTGGACGCCATTGACCAAATGAAATGAAACGAAATGAAACAATATGATTAAAATTATGTTTTTGAAAATTTCTTGAAACATTTCATAACATAGGCCTTGTCGTGTTCTGGCTGTTTAATGCAGAAATATTACATATTATAGTTTAAATTAAATTCACCTCCTGGCCAGAAGTATGACTCTCAGTGAATGATTGTTTCTACTGGATGTGTAAACAAGCAACGTCTTGCTAACAAGGTCAGTTTACCTTATCAACCTAAAAGGAGTTGATGTCAATGTTGTGCTCACGTTTGCCCCCAAAAGGCCAGACACCTTAAATTTACAGTGAACAGCTGCACTGCTCAATGTTTCTCATGTCTCAATGTTACGATCTTAATATGAAAAAAAAAACCTTTATTTTGTGTCGTTGCATTTTGTAGCTGTACATCTGCTCCTCCATGGGTATTGGAAAACCCTCCTCCACGTCCACTGGCCAGCTCCCCCTCCGGCCTGTCAACATCCCAGTATCCCTCCCGACTTGGTATTTCCATGACAACCAGGATCAGCGCCACTGTGGAGAGTGGTTGCCACAGTGGCAGCATGTTTTGCTCCATCCTGTGAATACTGGCAAGCACTTACAAACCAACATGAATGACTTTAACAAGAGGTCAGCATCTGATCACTTCTAAATTATTGTGTGATTGTACATTTGGAGGACTCTACACTTCCTCAGAGAAGACCCCTAAAAACAATGCCCTGTTGTTGGGGTGGAGTAATCACCAAGTAGTAAGAGCCAGCAGAGTATAACCACTAAAGGGGCTGTCCACCTTCTAGTATGTTAGGGTGGTGCAACATTTTGTAAATCTGAAATCAGACTTTTGTAATTTTATGATAAAATGCCAGTGCTTTTATCAAATGTGGGTTCATGAAGTGAAGCTGGAGTGCAAAATATTTAAGCATTTTCACCCTCCTACATCTTACAATAGCCAACATTTACACCATTTCCATACTAAAGCTTTAACTTGAAAAATCATGTTCTCTTTTAAATGCAGATTTCATACATGTGTACAGGACTGCTGTAGACTTTGTTGGTTTTGTCAGTTTGCTTCTAAGACTTACTGGTTAGGAAGTGCACATTCTTAAGTCCTAGCAGGAGTCAAAGGCATCAGAGATGCCAGCATCAATCATGCTACAAAGTAAAGCTGTGCCTTGTTGACTTTTTTAAACAATCAGTGATTGTAGCTAGGGAGAGGAGTTGTCATAGTGTGAGGTGTATATGCAAAAAATAAAAAACAAAGCCAAACTTAAGTTTCTGCCTCTTGCATAGAGCTGTTTCCTGGTGAGTCTGTGTTTCCATGTCATGTCCTCCATGTTCTTAAAATGTGATGCATTTCAGCTATGTGAAATTCAGAGAGGGAGGACAAGTTATCATTCTAGCTATATCACCACACTGCACAGTGATACAACCACACAGACTCAGCTGGTAACAGTCAGTTAAGGAAGGAAAAAGATGTTAAGTGTGCAATATGTGATGTCTACAAATGTGCCTACACGTTTTATCTAAGCTCATGTTTTCTATCATTTAGAATTTGTTTACAGTTCATCATCACTCTGCTTTTTTGTAACATGCACAATAAGAATTAACAATATCATGTATAAATCAAAGTCGACCACTTTATTTGTCTACAAAAGTCATCAATAAACAGTTCTTGTTTTTGGAATTTCCATTTCTTACAGTCACCTCGATACAGTTCTTGTCTGCGCTTGTTGTGGTCCTCAGTGCATTTTCTTGCGTTTCCGTCTCTCCATGAACTGATCATATTTGACCAGAGGCAGAACAAGAGATGCATGCCTGTGTTCGTCTCGCAGACCAGCCTCCTCATTCTTCCCCCGGGCTGGTTTAGTTAGGGTCAGTCCCATTGATTTTGCAACTTCAATCATCCTGAAGAAAAACATAAATCAGGTATGCTAGCAATTTCCTCCATTGCAACTCACCCTCACAGTGCTTCATGGGAGAATGGTAAGAATGGTACTATTGCTGTTACCACATGCAGAAAGAAAAAATCCCACAAGCTCAGTTCACAGATCTGACACCACTAACCCTTACAAGAGTCCTCCTATTTAGACAGTAGCATTTAGCAAATACATTTAGAGTACAGTATATGGAATATACAATGTGTACTGAAGTTTTCACAGAAGCATGCAGAGTCATTTTTATTTTTCTTACCTGGACTCAGTGATCCCAAGGTCACGGTGCAGTAATGTCAGATCAGCAGTCATGTGGCCTATATGCAGCAGGAATGCCAAGGAGTATGCGGCTATTTTGGCTTGCATCGATGATGACACCAAGTTCAGAATCCTAGAAAAGTGAAATGGTTGTACAGCAGACAGAGTAACCGTATCAAAAACTCAACTTCATTTTAGAGGTTGAAGAATAAAAACTCACAATTGGGTGTCATATGGCCTTTCAGATTGTGAAGCCCTCTGAGGCAAATTTATGATTTAGGCTTCATTACAAAACTGCCCTGACCCACTGGGTGATCAGTAAATACAATAAGGTGTATAAAGTGGTGCAAAATACTGTGAGAGGCATTTATGGCCATTTTGCTCTTGGTAATCTGAATTTTGGCTGAAAAATAAGACAAGCAGTTCTCATGTATTTCTACTGTTCAGTTCCCAGTTAAATCCATTCAACCAAATCAAATTCTAGATACATTTTCTTTTTGAAGTACATGCTGACAAAGTAACCCTGTGTAAAGTGAAACACGCCTCTCTGCATAGCACATGTACTCCCTACAGATATTTGAACACATCTTACCTTCCATTTTTGAAAGTCTCCACAGTGAATGTTTTGAACAGTTTGGACTGAATGATGCGAGGACAGCCTTCCTCCTGCCCAACTGCACATGCAAATATAAATCACTATTAGCACTGGTCCCAGGTGAGGGTTTAAAGGAACACTTAAGGTGTGATGATGATAAACAACAGTACTCACATTTACGGGTAAGGTTCCTCTGTCGCGCCAGTTTGAGTAGCATGGAAAGGTAAAAGGTGCAGCGTGACACTTTATCTCTGTCTTCACCTACAGTTGGCAGTTTCTCTAGTTGTTTCACGACACACTGACACCTTAAAAAGCACAAACAAAGGTTTGAGTGCAAAGGAACACAAACAGCTTAATAAAATGTCTCAGCAAGTGTGGCCTGTGTCATTGACCTACCCTCCATCATTTCTCATCTTCTGCAGCTCCTCGGAGGTGAGTGCTGCCATCTTGGAACCAGCCTGCTCCAAAGCTCCATATTCCACTGGAGTCAGGACTGCAGGTATCAATTAAGGACACAGATGCAAACTAACAAATCTAGCTCTAACTTAAAACCTGTCATCTGGTACGTCAACTACAGTTCTTGCTCTACAGCATTTCTGTACTAAGACTCACACACAAAACACAAATGAAGGATACGATCATCAAAGAGGTACACATTCTCAGGTGTGTCTGCATCTGTATTGCAGGGGGGAAGGTGGAGAGCCAGATCTCCTTGGGCCTCTGTCTCATCAACTTCCTGTTGGAGAGCTGAAGAATAAAATACATTTTAGAAAATGAGAAACAAATTGACGCAAGAACAGGGAGAGAGTAAGATCATTGTCAGACAGGAATTTAAAGATGACATTACATTTTTATTCCTCTGTTAACTGACCCCTCTTTCAGGTTTCTTTCTAACTACTGGATTTCCTTGAGAGTAGTAATATGACACCCAATGACTTAAGTCAAGCCAATAACTATGTAACTTACCTTCCACACCCTTTTGGCTGATCACGGTGTTAGCAGCCTTAGCCACTGCTTGGTGCAGGGTGTCACTGCCCACCTGATTCAGCCTGCGAGAGCTCAAAGCCCTCTTCTGTTTGTTAGTGCCAAACGCCTCAATCAAAGAGTCAACCTAAAGAGAAAATGTTATATAAGATTAAGACACCTTTATTGTCATATAAACCCTGTCTTTTCTTATTCTTTGACAAGAGAACAAATCACATTACTTTGTCTCTGTAGGTCTGAGTAACTTCCTGGGGTTTTGTAGCATCTGTTGTCTCTCCTGGTGTAGAATAAATGCAAACACAGAAAATGTGTATAAACAAACCAAAACCAAAGTATCGAATATTTCCTTTCATAAGATGAGGTTTTAGTTGTTTTAGAAAGCCATCGGTCACCTAGGTGATGTAGATTTAAACGTAGCATTCAACACATGCTGGTGCCTCTTTTCCTTACCTGGTATAACTGGTTGCATGTTGAAAACCTGAGCGTTGTGTACCTCCATTTGCATGGTCTTTTTGTTCAGCACACCGACATAATAGCTAAACACAGACAGATACCAAACATGTATTCATTCTAATTCAATCCTGCACACAGCTTCTGTGGTCCAAATATATATTTAAATATACCACATTTACTTACTTGCAAAGCTTGTTGCATTTAGGTGACCCTGCTCCAAAATTATTTCCAACATAAGACAGTCTGCCGGATTCAGCAACCTAGTATGGGGAAATTGTATGCAACACGGCTATTAAAATGGAACAACACAATCTGCACAGGTCAGTTAAAATGTGTAATGTACAGTGAAAACACCCAGCGTTTAAGGGTAGTCTTCAATCTTTCTCACCAACATCCTTCTGCTTTTTTTTCTGGGGTTACTCGTATCTACGTTCCTGTAAATGCTGAAATCCAGCTTGTCCGCATGTCTGACGGTGCCGTTTGAAAAGCTGACTGTGAAGTAAACACATACAGATGAACTAGTCAACGCCTGTGATTCAAAAACGCGTTTATGGTGCGTTTGTGGCCTCTTTACTAATTCAGTATAATTCAGACATCACGCTTAAGAGCTTTGGCCTGTTGCTAGCACCCACGTGTGCAACACAAATAGGTTCTTAAACTACAGGTTAAAATATGACCCAGCCTTTCATAGCATAAATATAGACACAATTTTGTTCTAAAATGGTTTAGACAAAGAGCAAGTGGTATGTAGTCACCAATAACAGCTTTGTCGTCATCTCTCTCCTCTCCACAGCACACGAGCGTGCAGGGGGCAGCCATAGTTGTTGTCATGTGTTACTACGGGAAGCAGGAAGAGTCATTCCTTACTACTTCGCCAAGATTTTCAAAGGATTCCACCTTTCTGCACATTACATAAAATTTAATACATTTTATAGAGATTCACATACTAGACAAACTGGTAGATGAAGATTTCATCTATATTCGTCGATAATTAATGATTAATTAGTGGTACTGGAGAAAAACTATGCTATTTATTTAAAAAGGGACAGTGCTGAAAAATATTCACTGAAATGAAACCATGATGTAAAATTGAACTGGTTGTGCTTGGCTATATGATACAGGGGCATCATTGACAACTGAAGCTACAGACAGCGCCAGACTTGTGGTGTTGTTTATTATGGCTTCTTTCCCCCTGTTGTGCAATATATTCTAGCTAAAAAGAGAGATCATTTCCCCCATTACTCATTGATAACCTTCTTCAGAAATGTCCAAATGAAATCAAAACTTTTACAGTCTTTCAATTATCTAATGTGGGCGAGAATGACCTAAATCCAAACATAGTTTGATCTAGTATAAGATCATGTCGCTTCTTTCTGTCTCAGATATCTTATTGTTTCTTAGAATTGGATAAATAAATTAAATTAATTAAATAAATAAATAAATAAATATGAGGCAGGTCACTTTTGTTCATGTGAGTAGTTTCGTAGTGCAACACATAAGACTGGAAATGAATATGAGTCCTTTTCTTCCCACATGATGAGCAGTTTTTTGTTCACCATTACTGACCAATGGGGAAAA
>OMNW01009341.1:0-35432 GCA_900303245.1 Selene dorsalis
AGTAAGAACTGATGAGGGAAAAGTACTTCAACAAATTAATTAAAAGGCTGCAACAGGACAAAATGTGAAAAAAAGTGACAGGAGTCTGAGGCAGTGTAGAGTGGACTTTTACATGCTCGTCAACAGTTATGCTGGGCATGCTCCGCTTTGGTCAATTTCAAACAATGACAGACCTACATGTGGTGCAGTCTTCATTTTCAGCAGACTAAATCTAATAAATGTTTCCTATGTACACATGACAGACAGACACATGGCATTCATGAGCAACATAATGCTCTCCCTGATAAAAGGTAATGGATTCCCCACAGCACAGAGAAATTAAGTACAGACCTGTGGATATATGCACATATGCACAGCTATGGCCAGCATCTCTCTTACAATCACTCCCTCTGCGTCCTTGTCCCTCTCTTCCACACTTTTCACCCTTTCATATACTCATAATCTAGATTGTCAGCACTTTTCCCAAATTCCTGTCTTAATGTAAAAACCTGCATTCGATTGGGAAATGAGCTGGGTCTGGAATATAGTTCTCATTTGAGTTAGTGTCCATATTGCCTGAATGTACTAAGGCAGAAAGTTAGGGTATGCAGCACGGCTGACATTTCTGTGTGAGGGAGACCGGAGTTTGCACCTTGTCGCAAACCTGCAAAAAGCATTCACCTCTTTATTAGGTGTTTTAGTTGCCTTACCCCGAGGCCATAAATGTAGTTTACTTCCTTTACTTCAAGCATGCTATAGGAGCATGAGTTAAGTAGAATGTGAAAATTTGGCATCAGCAAAGAAAATACCTCCTCGATATTATTCTGGATCTTAAATCTCATACACAAACAACAGCACAAACAAGAGAGATCATGGGAAATAGATAGAGCTTTTCACTCCAGTACGGTAGTGTTCAAAGACATACATTTACAATTACATGTGAAGGTTGAAGCAGTCTGACTTGAGGTTCACAAACCCTGTGTAGCCAGGGAACAAGCAGAGGACAGTCATGCTTCAGTGTGTCGCTAACCCCAAACTGTTTCCAGTATCTGGGAGCAGGTTCCCAGTGGAACAGCTCACCAACAGCTCCTCCAGATGAGAACTTTAAATCTACAAATCCAAACCATCTCCAACTGTGGCATGTTGATGATGTCACATAACACAGAACCTTGGGTTTCCATTTTTGTTTTTTTGTTTCTTTTAAATTGAGACTTTGCAGAATGTAGGTGTTAATAAAGCAGGCCTGTTCTCATTCTTACCACTGTGGATTTCCATATGTCGCTGGCCTGGCCATGACCGCCTACAACCTGAATATTATAATAAATCTCCCCAGAAACAGGACGCAGAACAGTTAGCTTCTTTATGACCACTGGTCCTCTTTCCAAGGCTGATCACCGCGCAGAACAAAAGATCAAATGTGCCGTGATCGCGAGGCTGGGACGGTTAATCTCTCTATTTGAAAGAGAGAAAAACATCTCAAGTCAATAAAGCACCAAAGTAATGAAGTGTGGAGTTCACAGAGAGCCAGTGGAACAAGTCAGCCTTGCAGTGTGTGACAACAAGGCCGGGTTAGGTCCACAACAGTTAACGTTGATGCTGGAACATGAAGCAAAGCTGGATCTCATATTCTAGCAGGAAGAAATACACAGTGGTGACCGGCCACCGGGAGATGAAGCGTTCTAGGAACAAGGCTGTTATTTTTGTGATGGCTGTTTTGAAGAGAAAGAGTGGAATGATCAGAACACGTGTTGAAACTTGCTGTTTTACTTTATCCTCCTTCAGAGTCCTTTTTACATAACTTCAGAGCTTAAAGAAAGTCTCCGCAGAGAGCCATGTGGAGACACCCAAAAAGACAGACAAAGACAGCGACATTAAATCAACTGTGGACGCAATCCTCATACATAAACATTAGGTGTTTAGAGGTCATGTCACAGCACATCAAAGGTGTTCTTTCTTGTTTTCTTCACTTAGTTTGCAGGTGGCAAAAATGTCTCTGTGATTTCTTGTTGTCTATTTTTTTACTTTCAGAAGTCACTGCCAGGTTCTGTGTCTGCCTCCACAAAATTACTACATTTATCAAAATGTACTTTAAGTGCAATAACACCTTTCTCGTTCCCTTGAACCTCACTGTGGGCCTCATTCTCTCTTTTTGATGAATACTTGAAACAAAATCTTTTCTGACTGGAGGCACGGTGGGGATAGCACCTGCTTGAGTGTGGTACGTGCAGGAGGAAGTTAACAAAGATATAGGCCAGTAAAGCAGCAGACATTATTAAAACAGTTTTAATGGATCACAAAAAAAATACAAAAGGAAAACATTTGACCTGGCCTTTGAGAAGATTTACAATTCCTCTGCTCTCCACTGCTCTACTGGAGGATTAAACCGAAATGGCACGAGGGCAAATGTGCACATTTGTGCGCTTTGAGCAGATTTGCATTTTTTGCACACGGTTTGAGTTAATGACAATGTGCGTATCATTTTGTATCTTGAGCCATTGCCTGACTCTTTTGTGATGGTGGGTGGGAGCCAAGGCCTGGCTCCACTGCTCCATGTAGGATCTGGCTCTGTTTACCTAGCCCTGATGGAGTCCAGATGGGCTTCCTATGACTCTCCTCTGCTTTACAGGCTCACGGAGTCTGGACCACTGATTCCAGCAGCCGGGCAGAGCTGGATGGATCATCTCTGGATGGGCAAGGAAGAGCACAGATGGTTCTTAACTGAGAGACAAGAGGTGGTTGATGTTCCATCATGGCAAGGCTGGATATGATTCTGAGTGTGAAGTCCAGCTTTGGATGGAAAAATGATGTGTGCAGAAAGTGACAGAAAGCACTGGACCTCATTCCTCTTAGGGCTGAAGTTGTCTTGGTAGAGAACTGGAAGTCTTGGTTAGTTCCATTAATAATGCAAAGGACGCCACTTTGAATGACACACACAGTGCACATTGTAACCATATACTGCAACTTCTTTTCACAGACTTTAAAGTGGCATTTCCTTTTTAAGAGTAACTTTTAACTTCTTGTGGGCCAGGTTTCACACTCTTTATGGTAAGCCTCAAAAGGAAACCAGGCCTTCCTCTCCTCCACAGTGAAGACAGGGGGGCTTTGGGAAAAAACAAGCCCGTAGGCATAATGCAGAGATAGTCTCCAGCCGCCCTTCTCTCTATGGAAAAGCACTCCTAAGCCCTCGGGGTAATAACTTCCATATGCAGAGCCCCAATACTCTAAACAAAACTGTAATAACAACATGGAAAAAGATCCATGTTATTGCATTGCACATCATAATCTTCAAAGGCTGACACTTCAGTGTGTCTGAGTGATGCACCTCTGATGACTGCAGAGGCCCTAATGTCAAGTCTGTTTAGATATGTCACCTAAAGCCCATCACCACTCTCTCTCTTTGTCACACACCAACCCATACACATACGTACATACATGTACTCGCATAATCCAACACGTCCCACATAGACAAAGTACAGCATAGCACACAAAAGATAACTTTTATGCCACCGCAAACTTTTAAGATAATGAAAATATCTCAAAACCAAATACTATTGTGAACATACGAGTGTTAAAATGCAATTTAAGTTATACTAAATCAATATAAATACAGGTTATTGTCCCACAGAAAATAGAGCATAATTTACTGTAGATACAATATCTTTGTAATAGAACGCACAAACTTAGTGTGAACAAACTACGTGTAAATACAAGCTGAAAGCTGGAATGGATACAGCAGTGTTGGAAGAGATGCAATAAGTGCTTCAGTTGCAGCAGATATGATAGGTTGGAAAAAGATCCACATGAAAAAAAACACACCCTGACTTTGGTACAACAACTCCTCATTTTCCACTAAAGCTCTTATTCTGCCTTAGGCTGTGACCGCACCTGTATCGATAACACAGATCTAACACACACACACACACACACACCATTGACAAATTTATAATTAGTCTAACTGTGATCACAGAGGAGCAACATCCAAATTAAACATCTATGAACATGCATGTGTGTACTATTAAATAACACTGATTGCACTCTGGTGCTTTCTCAGTGAATGGGCCCTGAGAACACTTCTTTGCTCAGTTAGATTTCACCTCACGTGAAGTTGCTGAGGAGCCTAACTTTCAGCATGCACAACAACAAAGACCTTGCTGACAGTAATCCAGATTACACTGGGCTGAACCATGTCCGTGCGTGCGACTGCCTCCAACATATACAGTGGTTTGTCAGCAGGGTGCTTCACTGCGGTGCAGTATGGTCCTTTCCTTCACTTTCACTTAAAGTTGGAAATTTTCATTTCTGAGATTGAGAGTTAAATCTCTGGGCTTAACTGGGGCCTGTTAACAATTCCAGCACAGAGCTGATAATAAATGGAGCCGCAGCTTGGATGTGGACCATATGATGGAATTAGAGACAGACAAATTGTGTTTATTGCATTCATGTGGTGACAGACCTGGCCTGTGTTTGGATGCCTGCAGAATGCATACATGTGCCTGGTGAGTGCGAGTGCCACACAACTGCTCTGAATTGCGATTCATTTTGTGACAAAAAGGCGTTTACAGAAGACGCAATGTGAAGTTTTCAATGACAGCCGTGACCTTGTTTGACCAGTTTAACACCACGAGGAGCCTTATATGTGGCAGCACTGTCTGCACATGCAGACTTTCACCAAGAGCAGGACCTGGCATTAGTTAATAGATTGTGGGCTTGGTGGGGGCAACACTGCAGATGGTTTTATTAATCTGTAGGGTCCCATCATAACAAAAGACACTTTGTTGTTGTCACTTCATTTTCATGAACAAATGATGTCACAATGTCAGACTGCAATTCTGTGTCCAGCCAAACCCACATCTGTGACAGCGTAGCTGGTCTCCCTCGTTGCTCCTCTCCTCTGTTGCTCCCAAAACACCCTGTTTTCACCAGCTGCCTCCCTCACTACTCGTAAAGTCAAAGTGACAGACAGTCCTAGCTCAAGTCATGCCCCAGGACTGAAGGAAAGAACAAAACCAATAACTGACAGTGACCTAGCGTTTCACGATTTAATTGCATACATGAATATTTATGTGCATGAGCTTTTAAGCCAGCTGGCGCGAGGAGGCAAGCAGTGCTGGGTTAAACAACAGTTTCCATGAGTCCCCTTCATTACTTAACACCACTGTGCAGAGACCCCAAACTCGCTAGATTAGCTGCCCAGGTCCTCATATGAATGACGGGTAAATAGGGGACTGCTCTTAATGCTCAACACTGACAAGAGCAAACAATCCCTCAATCCACAGTAGTGCCTCTCACGTATTTAAATCCTTGTTCAATCCCCCCGTCATTCATTCTGGTCTTTTTCCCTTTTCTTTCCATTTCCCTTGCTCTGCTTCATGTAAAAAAAAAAAGAAAAAAAGAAAAATCATCTGGCATAAATCTGCTCCCAGTTTTTACTTAAGCGATCGTTATTCCAATATATGACAGATGACAAAAATACTGCACCCACCCTCAGCATTATGGCATGAATATTTTTGCATTAGCAGATATAGACCCCTTGAGGCTACTTCTACCTCTACCTCTTACATAACATGCTGCTCGCTGCCTTATTGCTTCAGGAATATTTGTTAAAAACGGAGCAAGCCACTGGACTACTGTAGCTGTGGACTCCTGTCCAGGTGCACTCAGTCCCCTTCTGTCTTCAAGGACGACTATATCACCATCGTTCTCCCAGATAACAATGGAATGATCGGATCTTCCTGAGTGACCAACCTGACTCCAAATTCCATCTGTTGCAGAATAGAGAAGGTTTTGTTCCTTTTTGACACTCCAAAACAAACATATTAGATGATCTTCCCACCGTAGTCCATTCTCAAATATGTCGACGATTTCGTCCCAGGATGAGCAATAAACACAAAAGGCATATTCTCTTTAATTCTGACCTCAACCAGTGGGTCATTCTCCCTATTCTTACGCTCTCTCTTCCATGCACTGTCCCTCTTTTTTGTCTGCCTTTGATTTATGCCCCACTCCTTCAAATCTTCCCTTCCCCTTTTTCTATCACAACAACTGAGTGATTTAACACACTCGGGTCAAGGTCAAGCAACAGGGAATCAGGGAAGGGGAGAATATGCACATACAACAACAACAAATGGTCTTAAACAGATAAGTGCGCCACACACACACACACACACACATCTTAGAAAACATATGCTCCTCTGCTCCACATTTTTGACAGGTAGTAAACAGTCCATCGAAGCCCAGATGCTGAAACTATTGTTTTTATACCTTACTGAGATCACCTTACGAAGGTATCTAATAAAATGGACCGTGAATGGAAAATCTGAGTAAATTATGGCACGTGTCCAGGCTTTCTGAAGTGTCAGTCAGAGGGAGCTTGAATCTGAAAGTGGGGTTCAGCAAGTTCAAACACAAATGAAGACGGATTAGGCTTACTACAAAAATACCAAAGTGTCTTTAGTGTGCATACGCAATCTTAGACAAGTATGATACACTGCGATGTATCTTTCGTCAACCCTAATGGTGTTCACTTCATGGGTATGATATCAGCAAATGTGGTGGCAGAATTCCACAGTGTGTTTTTAAAATGAACGCATGCCCCAAGTCAATCATTTGAAACTTGAAATGATGTCATCAGAGGGAGGTCGAAGCAGGTCTCCTCAAAAACAATAGGGGCCCCTTCTAAGAGTGACACTGGATGATAGATAGGGTAATAAATATATAGGAAATATTAATTTGCTGCATTGGTGCAGCATCTTCTCCGAGAACAGAAGCATTTTTGTATTTGTCTTGACTGTGAGGAACTAAATCTAGGCTTTGTCTGTACATATCCTTAGCTACCGAGAGTAGGAGATTAAACAGGCCACCTTTATGCACTGCGGGAAATGTCCCTAGTTTGAACTCCTAGTCCAGTATATTGCCAATACAATCTTGCCAACACAAGCTTCAATCTGGCCAATACAAGCCAACAAATTTCCCTTGAGAGTCTAAGTTGGAAAGTGTGATAATGTAGGGACAATAGAAGAACTGTGGCTCCAGAAACAACAGGACAAAAAAATGTTTTGGGATTATGCACAATGCAGATATATGACTGCAGCGGTGAGGTGGGATCTTGCTGGAGGAATAAACATTGGGAGAAAGAAAGGGAGAGAAGCAGCGGCGTAGTACATCCGAGTATGTTGGAGGAGTGTGAGCGTCAGCCTGACTGAGGACGAAGTGCAGGGCCGTCATAAATCCACAGACACATTCAGAGATCAGGTGTCTCCTGTACCCATATGACACACACACTGAAGAAATCTGACATGACACTGACTTCACCTACAACAGGTCTTTCAAAACTCATGACATACATATATACGTGTATATATATATATATATATATATATATACACATACATACATACACACATGCATACATACATACATATACACGAGGCATATCATGGCATGTGAACCACTAAAATGTTTTTTAACAGTCAGGCCTCGAGCTAGTGTATATGTCCATTAAAGCCATCTTGCCGTGTTTGTGTGTATGCATGTGTCTATGTTGCCATGACAGCCATGAAGAACCGCCTTAAACACGAAATGATTTGAAGCCTCGAAACGCTGGAAGCAAAGCCAGCCATAAATATTATAGCGAAATGACATCAAATATCCACCACTGCCGAGGCTTGCTCATCTACTAAAGATGTTTACTTCAAATTATTTACCATGTTTCCCTAATTACAGTACAGCTTTTGCGTAATGGGATAACCAACACAAACTCAGCTCTGTTCAAGGTTGTTTGAGAAACAAAAATGTGGAAATTTTGACCTCCAGCCTAATGCTGATGAAAGGCATCGTGCTTGATTAGGACATAATTGCATAACAACATTAATGAGGTAAAGAAATAATTAAATGGAGGATTTGAGGGTCACCCATGCCAGTCTTTTTGAGATGTGCAACATCTTGGAGTTGTATATTAATAAAGTCTTTTCCTGCTCTCATGCAGCAGGGAAGCTGCTTGCTCCTCTCATTCTGCCATTTATTTTCTAATGTAAGGTCATGCATAAGATCTTGTGCCTTTTATGCCGAGATGGAAATTTCGTTACGTGTATGCATAATGACAATAAAGAATTATTACTATTATTCATGTCATCTGTTTTATGAATATATAATCAGAATCATTTCAAGTTGTTAGTGAAGATTTTGGAGGTGGAACTCTTGAGAATACAACAATGATAACTAGAAACTGATGGAGTAATATCAGGTCCTTACAGACAATGACTGCGTGCTCTTGACTTGAAGCCCTGTTTGTCACGCTGTGTTGTGCTCGAGTGCAGTTTGGGGGCATTGAGGGAGTATGACTGTACATTTGGCCTTTACGGATTTGTCTGTGCAGTGATCATGCAGTAGTGAACC
Source organism: Selene dorsalis (assembly GCA_900303245.1). NCBI lineage: Eukaryota > Metazoa > Chordata > Actinopteri > Carangiformes > Carangidae > Selene > Selene dorsalis. The sequence continues at coordinate 8,374 of OMNW01009341.1, forward strand.
CAAAACACAGCATGAGGACATGGTCAAACACAGTCAGATAGGATTCATTGCGTCCCCCATCTCTTGCTGAAACTGATCCAACGCTGTGACACTAGGAAAAAAAAAAAGCACTATATGCACGCTGAATGTCTACCCCCTTGTGGACAAAAGACATATTGCTCAGTCAATATAGAAGGAATTTTCAAACACAGGACAGTCAAAAAGAAAAGAAAAAGAAGGTTAACATTTGCAGTCAAATCCCTCTTTTGATAAATAACCATTAGGTGGTTAAAATGTAGGGGCTGAGTTGGTTTAGCACAGATGTGAATGTGAAGGAATGTGAATTTTCCAGTACTTGATTCTTCCCTCATTGTTCATGTGAATACAACTGTCAGGGTAATCTCCACTAACCTGAGACAAACCTGTGGTTTGGCTGATTATGCCGAGCAATATCAAGAAGCTGTGAAGGCTGCCAACACTGAGCCCTGCAGGCCCTGCAGTAGGCAGCGAAGCGATGTGCAGTGACCCTGCAGAAAAATCACACTGCTATCTCTGTCGCTTCAATGTGCTAACTTAAGTCTGCCTCCTCCCTCTTTCACACAAACTGTTTTCCTCATTCACCTCTCACTTCCTCTTCCCATCAGTCTAACTGAGAGGTGAGGTTGGCACACAAAGCTACACCATGGAAAAAGGAGACAGGAAAGGAGATTTCTCTGAAACTGATCCCGAACTCTGTTAGATCTTTCCACACAGACTGGGAAAGATTTAGCTATTAAGAAGCATGACTGCAGACAGACATATGCTGCTAAGTACATCCTAAAGTTGTATTAAGGTGCAAAAGAGTGTTGGGGGTCTTTGGCACTGTGATTCAACCGTGGTACTGATCTCAGAGCTGTTGCTTACTCAGTGACTCACTATATGGCAGAGTGTTGGCCATTAACCAAAGCTTTCTCCTGGCATGTTCTTCCACTGCCAGGATGTGTTTCATTTGCTTATTCACTGTTTGAAACAACTAAGAATTGTTTAACCTCCACGTGCTAAAATCCGGTATTGCAACTTAGACCTAGAGTAAATATTGCCCTTCCAACCCGAATAAGTAAGTAAAAAAAGTTGTTGCACACTGATGCTATTTTTGTTTTATTTGAATAACTGATGCAGGGACCAGTCTGAGACGGAGTGGTCTATACAGATAATACGAGACAGATTTCATTCTAACACCATATTGCAAAGAAGAGTCTTCTGTTTCAGCATCTTGCTTCAATCAGCAGCAAGCCGATTCCAGTCATCAGCCATTAAAGAGGAACTAACCCTCCTCCCGGCCATTTGCATTTGATTTTGACGAAGCCGCTGGAGCGGTCCATAACGTTATATAACATATATGATGTTACACTGTGGATATTTGTAGTCTTAACTGTCATAGACAAAAGATTACGGGTTACGGGGCACGTTTGTGTCACGGTGCGCAGAGACCAGAGCTGGGACACCTAGGTGTGCGGCCAAGCGCTGCACTGATGTTGCAAAGTTTGTTTTCAGCCAAGAGACGCCAGGTGGAGGACAGAGAGCCATTCTCTCTGTAACAAGTTACGAGTCATTTATGTAACCATCAACAGTTACTTCAAAGCTGTGTAATTAAGGTAAAAATGTAGCATAGCTATGGTAAAAATCCTGCATAGTTCCTCTTAAAAGCCCTCTCTCTCAAGACAGATATGTATGTGGCAGCATTCATCACACAGAGCAACTCATACTTAGAAAGTTGATGCCTATGTAATCAAATTCTGTGACTTAAATTAATGTATAACTTCTATGAATGCAATAATGTAAAGAAATGCTTAGCATCTATTGAGAGAAACTGAGGATGGAGAAAACATCTGTGTCTGTATCTGTGTAATACAGTGTGGATACCCGTTATCCAGTTCCCATGCTGTGGGGGGGTTTTGTAGCATCCCAAGAGGGAACCAGCTGCCGTCAGATTTCACAGCAACTCCGAGAGCAAAGCACATAAATAGCAACAAGAATAATCACCATCACCATCCCCTGTATGCACCCAATGCACAGAGCAGCCTCACCACACAGTGAGGGAGACGTGGGATCTGGGGATCTTAGAGCGAAATCAAAACCAATGCTCTTCTTCCTAGGAAGGTCCCAGGGCGTTTGTTATCTGCCTTCAGACTGGTATGATTGATCAGCTGTGTTACGGATGTTATTGTTGGCTGTGGGAAAGGCTCTTTTCATAGCCCAAGAGATATGCCTTTTATATCACTGTATCCCCATCCACCTGACATTTATGAGCACTATTTGTGTTGATCATTTCATAAGAGCGTGTGCAGGTGGAGACCTCACATTCTCCTCACCAAGAGCGCTTTACATCAGCCATAAAGCAATGAAGCCATGCACTGCTCCAGATCCTACAACACAACCCCCCACCCCACCCCAAACCAAACACACAGGCAAAGAATGCCACTGGCTGTCAGTCATTTTAACTGACCCGGCCTCTCAGATCCCACAAACCCAATCATAAGTGATCGTCAGTCGGCAGGTCTATAAAGCCTGGTGTTTACCCCGTCTAGACAGACAGGGGGACTGGCAGCCATGGGCATCTGAGTAACATATTGCACCCAGTGTAACCACAGATGAGAGCTCCTCTGTCATTTAACATCATAAATCAGCCTCTCACACATAAGCAGCCTAGACAGGCTGAGGTGTTGAGAAAGCAATTTGTGTGTGAGTGTAATCTGAAAACAGTGTTTCAAAGCTCTGCAACTGAATTCCCCTTTGATCAAATGCATTAGCGCACTTGATTCCTGGTGCTGAACTTCACAGTGTAATAAATCATCAACCTTAAACTGCAGTACAGTATCCGTGGTTCCCACACAATGTGTCATTGTGTTGTTTCTCCAAGTTCATAAGAAAAGCAGAATTGTCTCGGAGCTGAAGGGGAACTGAAACCTATGCTGTTCCACACAGAGCGCACACGGCTCGAAGGTGAACAGAGATACATTTTCACTCAAGTTATCTGGGCAAATAAGAATAGTTCTGGCTGTGGGCAAAACGCTCTCCTCTCCAAAAAACAAATATTATTTCCCCTCTTTTACTGGCCAAGCACTGACAGAGACATACTGTACTAGGCCTCTCCTCAGTGTTTCCAGCTGAAACCTCACTCAGACCTCAATTCAACATGGCTCACAGTGATGCCTGGAAAAAATTATACCACCACACTTATTATCATATTAATTACCACAGAGTATTTTCGCTCACCAGGAGGAGAAAGAATCACAAAATAAAGAATCACAAAAATGAAAATGCCGTCTAACCAGAGGTATTTGTTTATGCAGAAGTTAAAAAGGGAAAACATGTAGAGAAACTTCCTTAGACTCAGACAGAAATACACCAAATTTAACTAATGTTGTGTCACCAATGATATCTTCCTTACATTTCTCCAGGTATTCTTTCCAAGTGAAAGGGGTTTACTGGTCTGCTTGCAATCTCCCTTATAGAGTCTCCACTGGTAAATAATATGCAGCTTAAATTCATTAGCGAATGGCTTTATAAGGTACTTTGCGGCCTAAAGTCGGACGACTCAGTCAAAGTTGAAGACAAGTGGGGTCTGATCTGGGCTCTATAATGGAACCAGAGGCCTGGAATGTCTTGTGCAGCCAGCCCTCTACTGTCATAGCATCTAATTCAGCCTGGGAGAGGCAATTTAAGATTTTACACAGGCTTTATGTTGCTCCTGAAGCCAGACACTGAATGAATCCAGACCTTTGTACTAAATGTCAGTCTGCTGTTGGTTATTTTTTTTTATTTTTTTTTTTCATTGTTTGTGGAGCTGCCCTCATGTCTGGCAGTATTAGACTGCGACTGTTCAACAGCTTAATAAAAATCTTTAAGCACCCTTCACATCTTGGTGCAAGGACTTGCCAGTTGGGACAAAGTGATGAGTTACCTGCTGATTTTTCTAACACAGACTTTTCGCTCATTCAGTTGCACACTGCTATAAAATGCACCCGAGTCATAAAGCTCGACTCTAAATCAGTGGTAACATACGGTAACAAGTATCAGACCCTTGAAGCTTTCTCGACAGTCTTCAAGGATGGAGCCTTTTTATACTGTGCTGGATCTAGGAGCCCTCCTTTACCTCTGACACCAGGGAGCCACTTAAGCTCAAAGGATGAAGTTGGGATTGAGAGAGCTGGCCTGAAAAATGGATATAAGTCATAGCGTGGTGTGATTCAAGGATGATTGTCCACAACGGGATCTCAGCTTTTGTTTTGTTTGGCTGTCTGCATTTTGCATTGGTTTATGATCTCTGTATTGTCTTTGTGTGTTTCTGCTTTGCAAAAATGAGTTTAATAAAAAATGTGTTAGAAAAAATGATGGTGATGGTCTACCACTAAAACATTGCAAATAAATTCTTTATTGCAAGTCACACTGTGTGGGACTTTTTAATTGCTACTTTGGGGAAAAAAAGAATATCCTATTTCTCACACAAAATAAATTAAAGGGCTGTGATGGCATATTTGGGACATTGCAAAGTCAAATAATGGTAGTAGGTGGGGGGAGGGGGGGGGACGCTCGACACAGCTGTGACAAGTCCACTAAACAGAGGGGCTGCTGTTGCTATGATATGGACTGATAGCGTCTGTCCCGTCTGCAACCCCTCAACTGGAACCTTTGCCATATCACTGGGAGAAAGTGGACCTGTTATTGTTATGACCTCAAAGGCTTTGGGTGGTCCACACACACACACACACACACACACACACAAACATTCAAGGAGAAACAGAGAGAAAGAAACAAGAGTCATCAGGCACATGCAAATATAACTAAAACACTTTGATATTGCTCACCAAACACCTGCCGTTTCCTTAGATGTGTGCACACATAGCTGCTTGCACTGACCTAGAAGGGCATGCAGTGCATTCACCCACACTTTCATATACAAATTTAATCTCTGGAATGTATGTTTCCAAATAACTAATGGAAACTGTTTACAGTAAAAACATCTGGCAGGCCCATCCAGTGATGACTAATATGTCAAAAAATGCTATATAGACTATACACTAGTATAGGGTGGGTGGTATGAGGATATTAGATCATGAAGGATTAGAGCGTGTTGACGACCTGCCAGTGGAGAGATCGCAGTATCGTTTATCTATTCGTTCTTGCATGGATGCTGTTTTTTTTTTTCTTCAGCCAGATCACACTATTTGCTTCAGTCCACTTCAGTCCTAGAAACGCTAGTCCTAGAGACACAGCGATCAACCAATCCAATGCCCCCTTTCCACTACACAGTTACAGCTCTACTCGGCTCGACTCGTTTAGCTCCTTTTCCATTACAGAGCTGAGTACTTGGTACTTCATAGTTCCTCCTCAGCGGGGTCATCATAGCACGGTGGCTACAGACACGTTATATCGCTCTCTTTTTTCAATCTTCTCATCAGCTCCAAACACACTCGTCTGCACCTTGATTATGGACCACGGCGTGGTTTTCCACACAGCAGCCATTTAACTCACGTGAAATAATAACAACAGTCTTGGTACCGATCAGTGGGCGCTGCAGCTGGTGTGTTATTAAAATTAGCAGGTTTGATTCTCGTGTCGGACTTCCAGTGATGACCCTCTGGCCAATCAGTGGAAGACAGTCGGTCGACTTTTACACGCCTACCTTTATATCACTGATGTGGCAACTTGTCCAATCAGACTGGAGTATGAAGTTTAGAGGTTAGCCGAGTGAGGAGTGACCCAGCCTGTGTCCAAGGAGCCAGAGGAGCTGATTATTAACTCGGTTAGATCTTCACTGTCTGATTAAAATCTGTTCAGAAAGGTTCTTTGGTCTAAATGCTGGGTTATATTTTTATTTTCTTTTAGGACTATATTGTTAGTTTTTTACATGTACGGAAATAGTTGGGTTGCACTGTTCAGTAACTTGCAAAATAGTCCAAAAACCAATAGTTAAAATCAATGTAAAAAAAATCGTGATAAAATTGTGATCGTGATTTTACTGTTAAAAAATCCTGAAATGATATTTCTGCTATATCGCCCACCCCTACACTAGTATGTCTGTAAACACATGTACACATTTGCACGTACAGGCAGTACAGTCAGTTACTTATAGTTTCCACAGTCATATGGTCTGCAGCCGATGTGAGCTGATGCTGGCAGAGATGCATCATGGCAAGAGACCTGCCCTAACAACATGTTCAACCTCGCCCAAGATAAGCAGAACAGAGCAAATCTCTGCACAAAGCTCGACACAAAGCTTTGCACATTCGCATGACAAATCCAAAAAAAACACCAAGGTACTGCTTTTAGCAGGTCTTTTCTCAGCCTTTTGTTACTTGATCCTTTAAGACTTAAGATCAGGTCCAACATCAGGTCCATTAGAGGCCTGGAAGCATGTGTGCAGTCATTTCAGTGAAGCACTCAACACCAGTGATTCATTCATTTAAAAGATAATCTATCAACATCCAGCAGAGTGAAATATTGGTCTATCCAGTTACCGAGAGTGAAACTCTGGACCTGAGATGACACAGGTTATCACACATGCAGACAGGAAAACACCCACCCCCAGACACACTGAAAGAGACAACCTCATATAGGCTTAAACAAACCTTTACAGCAGTCCCACTCCAATATTGTCATGGCCTGCACACACATAACACACACAAATGGACGTGCACATAGACAAATAGTGGCAATCAGTGGGTGGATGTCAGCCCCCAGACAGGAACTGCTCCCAGCATTTGCAACACGGATCATAAATCACTGCACACATTGGGGTAATGATCCATTGAGAAGGAGAGGTGAAACTTGCCTCTAAAATAGAGTGGCCTTTTCAAAGAGCGCACCACAGCATTCAGAGAGCCCTGCCTCCTGTCTAGCAGTTCTGTCGTTAGCATGATTATCACTTTGCATGGCTTTGACAAAACCTCAACACACAGAAGCAATACGCAAACACACCAGACCGCACAAAGACTGTAATGGTTCCAGTGTTTCCATGGTGGCTTTGTTTTTCATTGCTGTACATTTGGTATCTATTATTCAAATATGAGCTGTTAATCCTTTAATTCAAAGTATTTATGTTCATGGACAGTTCATTTAGCTCTATTTTGGGTTCATTTACCATAGCAGCATTTTCCAAACCACCAGGGGCAGTATCAGTCGATGCTATACATTTAGCTGGGTTACGTTGTTAACACTGTGTTCTGTGTTAGAAATACCTTGAGGCCTGTCAGAGGCATAATCCCAAAATCTGGAGTCTGGTGTTCAAGTTCTTCAGATTTCCTAAGTTAATCTCATCAATTATGTATGTATCTGCAATCTGCAGGTTATCTGTTTTTCACAGGAGAACTGGGGGTGCATTCGACCTGGTAGCAATTTAAGGTTTATTAGCTTACCAGCAGCTCTGAGGGCTCATCATAAAGTCAGAAGATTTTAAAACATTTGGCAAATGAGTGAAAATTAAATTCAGCACAGTATCCATTACCGATGAGGACATATCAGTACTTGTTTCCAAATTCTTCTGAGACAGAGAGCTGACAGAATATACTGCATCAACATGTCATCTCAGTTTTTAAAACGTGCACAATGGTTAAAAACATATAATAAAAGCTGGAAGGCATTCATAATCAATCATCATCTACATCACTGCTACTATACCACTGCCCCCTAGTGGCTGGAACTAGTATCACAGACCACCAATGCTGAATATACTGGACATGACCAGATATGTTCTCTAATGACTCCTCAGCTTTCCAGTTTCTACTGTACAAAGCACTCAGGAGAGCTCAGGGTGCTGACAGAGTGTGCAGCTGCCTGCCGATAACATCCAACAAGTCCTTCACAATAATCAACATGGATTTCATAGTAAGGTGCACCAACACAAACAGTAGTCCAATAGTAGAGCAGATTTGCATTCCTTAACCCTATTTATGAAAATTTCAAAATAGGAAAAGCAAGTTTTAAAGCCATTTCTCTTTGACAGGAGCTAAATGGTCATGAAGGGTAAAATACTGCGTCTCAGTACTGTGACTTAGATTCACATGTACAACTCTGAGTCACAATCTGACCAGGTGCAATATCCAGATATCAGGAAGTGCACATTTTGATAAAGGACAAACCTGTCTAAACATATGCGACATCTGTCAGTCATATTATCCACCTTCTTTCCACATGACAAAATAAAGTATGATGATTGCAAATGTATTTCCTTGTTCACTTATACTGCCCAGTCTAAAGAAATATCAATCAAGAAGTCACTGACATAAAACTGTGTATTTGCAGCCTTTTGTCTAAAACCGTTTCTTCCAATTCACACACACATATGTTGCATTTTGAAGTTGGAGCGAAAGCTGACCATCTGGATATTCATGATAGTCAAGATGAATTCTAACAATGGGAAATGTGTGTCAATATATAAATTCAGCAATATGTTTTCTGAATAATGTTGAATGAAGCATTGTTCTGAAAGTACATTAAATTAATAGCCAGCCATTTCTCTACAGTGCTTTCAGATGGAAGTCAAGTCAACTAAACTGCTGTTGACAAGATCGTTTGAGGGAATCAATCCCAATCAATCAACTCGCAAGACTTGTTTAGCCAAATCAATTTCATGTGAAGCCATCAAGGACACACCAGATTGATAATTCAAGGCTTTGATGACATGAAAGGATAATCTAAACTGCATGTTGCCCATCATCATGCAGGCAACCAAAGGTTTTTAGTGTATAAACTACAACAATGGTTTTTTCAAAGGGACTTTAAATGGTTGGAAAATAAAACTCCATTTAATTCAATTTGAAACGAACAATTACAAAGAACATTAACCCAGCTATAATCCCAGTAATGTGGGCCCACAGTTGTGTGTCGTGTCAAGGAAACGCATCAAAATATAAAATAATCCTCTCCGTCACCCTTGATTCATAGGTTCAGTATGTTCCGAACACTACTTCCCTGTTACACTTTTACGTCCTCATAAATCCTAGAAATCTGAGGCTTTGCACAATATTAAGTAATTTAGGGTGAAGCAAGGATTGTTTCAAACATCTGGATCGACATTGGAGAAGTGGATCACTGGCATCTGTGGACTTTAAAAAGTGTCTATGGATATTTTAATATCTTTTGACATGATTTTTGCCATGACCTTGGTTTACCATTTGAATTCATTAGAACTTCTGTAAGTCCAAAACTGACAACAGCCATCATCCTCAACAAAAGTAGGGTAGAAAACTGTTCCAAACCAGTTTTCATGCACATGGGCCTGAGTGTCTGCAGATATGCACAGAACAATGGATAGATACAGTCCATGTGCATGCAAAGCAAATGCAAAGCAATAACTGTTTATTGATACATGCTTAAATAATTCTGCACTTACTGTTTGAGCTTCTGTATGAGCAGGACCTCTTTCTGCAGCTGATGTCAGCAGCTTGGTCACGCTCTCCTATCAGAGACAAGTGTAGACAAAACAGTTACACACAGAGACACATCAGTGAAAGGATTACACATCACTGGCCCACTGCAACACTCAATTAGTTTAAATTCTTTATGTGTTGTTTAAATTTTATCAAGGCAAAAAAACGTGCTGCTTTGAGTGACAGTTGTCTGGGCATATACTTGTCATACGCTGGCATGTACCCGAGTGCAGGCTCCGCAGGAGCAGGTACTGGCAGGATGGTGACAGCACACTAAGCTTCAAAACTGCTCTTCAGAAACGTATTGGTGATATCATCAAGGCTGCATCCATCTCAATTTACAGTGTACAGCTACACACAGCTGTTCCCACTCATCAGCTAGCAGGAGGTATCACAGAGGAGAGAGGGAGCCCACTCAGGGCCAGTGTGGGGCAGTGTGAGAGCTGTGTGTTGGTGTACTGCCTGCTGCAAAGGCTGCTGCATTCGTATGTTCGTTGACCCTTAAAGTAACCAAGAATGCTGTAAACACAGCCTTAATGCCCTTATTTATTGTTTCATAGTTGTTCACAGCTGAGTTTTTAATTTACTCTATTTTCCTTACACATTGCTCTGAATAAGGACGAAGAGGATCCCAATAAGAACACCCCTCCTAATCCCAGTAACCTATTAATCCATGAGACAACTAAGCATGAAACAATGGCATGGCAAGTGTTTCTTGGGCACACCTCAATCGCTGCATCAAGCCCTGAATGTCTCTGGCACAATAATCAATACAATAATGATTATGCAATGCTAATCAATAAGGAAAGAGAACGGGGCTGTTAAACCACAAAAGGTGACAAAAGCATGATTTCCATATCATGGTCAAATCTAAAAAGACAGAAATGTTCTGGGATGGTGTATAAAGCAACACAGCAACAGCAACCACGCCAGGTCAAAATCAAGAGCGCCACCAAGTGTGGGGGAGCCAATGAAAAGACAGTGGCTTGAAGTGAGTACTGTGGCCGTTTTCTCTCGCTGTGTGTCCGTTACTATCAGCTGGAGGAGGGATGCGTTCTTAAAAAGGGATCAAATCACTGTTTTCATTTATTCACAGATCTACTTCAAGACAATAACATATCCAGTAAAGCAATAAAAAGCAGCATGATTCCACATATGACAGCACTTTTCAGCTCACTACAAACAACAAAATATTTGGTAAAAATCAGTTCTACCAAATAAAAGACAGCAGGTTTTTGAGATTTTGGAGGCTTGCGAGGAAAGGACAGAGACAGTTACTTGTGAGAGCATGCATGTTCTTTTGAATCAGCTTATGGTTGAGAAACATAAAAAGTAAGCTCTCCTCCTAGCCTCCAGCATCGAGTGATATATTAGTGGAAACGCTGACAATGACTCATATTACAGAACAGCTAGGCACCCCATCTGAATTCCAACTGAACTCAGCCCAGCTGGATAGTGACAATCTGTGATTTATTTCTGGTTAAGTTTGACAAAGCAGCCATAAACAAAAAGAGAATAAAATCAAAACCTAAAAACTTTTACTTTTAAATGGATTTTCAATGGTAAATCTGAATCTCAACTGCCTGACACAGCAATGTGGCTTGTGGAACTGTAATTAGTGCACTTTTTTTTCTGGAAGGACTTCATTAAACTGGATTCAGCACTGGTTTGTCAGCAGTGTGGCTTAACATGCAACATGAGCCTGAGCCGGATTTTGTTTTTGGCCAGTAAAGTATCACAGAGTTGAAGGTTTAAAAAGTCATGGACAGCACTGGTAAGTCAATACATCACAGACCATGAGAGCTGTAAACATATTACTTCTTCCTATCATCTGCTAGCACTTTTCTGATATGTAGTCATTAGCTTTCTGAGAGAGGGATCTCCCTCTGTGGACTATCCATTTTTGAGATGTTTGTGCAAAGACTGAGGACGCTACGTAGTAAACGTGATGCTCATGTTTATCAGGAGACTCTGTGACATCTCAGGGTCTCAATTTCTGATAATCCTGAAGTGGGAGCTTTGAAGAAAGACTAAAATGACGACATGTGGAAGACATTGTCGGCAATTAGAGCACAGTAGTTGAGACACTTATACAAGCTATGCAATATGTACACAGGAAAAGCCACAGCGTGCATCTAGGTCTGGAAAAAAAGGACGGGGGAAGGGGGTGAATGCTGGCAAACGATGGTTAGGGTAAAACGTGCTTCTCTGTGCCAATAGCCAGAACTGATTAGCCTGAGAGACACGTGAGACACATGAAACAGATCACTAACAGGTGGAGAGGAGAGAACAGCAAAGGAAGGCGAAAATAAAGGTTTTCAGCAGTTTACTGAGCTTAAAAACCTGCTAGCAATAAGAGTGTGTGTGTGTGTGTGGTGGTCGGAAACTGTCACAGGTGAATGGTTAATTGCTTCTGAAGTGTAGTGTGTTTTGTGCATGCACAGTCATGTATAATCTTTATCTGATTGTCTACAAAATGTTTGTGCATTGAAACAAACAGGCACTGTTTGTTTAGAACCACTGCAGCCGTGCCATCTAAATATTCTTTAACCAAATGAGTCCCCCGTCCGCAACACAAGCTTTTCCCCTCAGACCCGCAGGCCACAGTGACAACTGCACATTCTACAGTACAAACGCTATTCTTCTGAAAAGGCATTATCTCGTTTCATGCACATGGTTTGAATCAAGGCTGTGCTCAGTGTTTAGTATCGGAAAGCTGTTATTTTTCAAAGACCCAAAGGGCCTCCTCTTTCAGGGTCCATGTACTGCACAATGTAACTTTTCCACACCAAACACAGGGATGTTTCTCTGGAACAGACAGAAGAGAGCGGGTTCAGCTGAAACACTGGCTGATGAAGATGACGCTCTGCTGCTCTCTGGCACCGTGCCAGTGCAGAGCAGTGACACCCGAGGAGCCACAGAGTCACTGCCAAGAGCCTGTGTAACACGTCTTTCTTATCAAATCATTGTGAACAGGTTACTGTGAACTGTGGAGACAGAAATCCCACAAACTTAAGGGTCTTTTTGTTTCACACCCAAGAAACCAAATATCTTTGGCCTCTTTCAGTCAGTTTGGGTGATGGTGTTCGCTCGCTTGTCTCGGTTGGCTGGTAATTGCTGAGCATTGTTATCTGAGAATGGAGCCGTTCACAGAAAGTTCTCAGAGCAATGACTGAAACCTGTAACCTAACAAAATAGTAACAGAGAAAACAAAGAATCTGTGCCAGCAAATGTTCTCAAGTATAACACCAAAAACTGAACACAACAAAGAACAGCACTGATTTTGGATTGGGGCCTTTGTATGCAACGTCTCTTATCAACTCGTGTATAATTATGTGTAAATGACAAACAAAAATGATTTACAACTGACTCAAAACAGTCAGCAATATTTTGGAAAACAACTATTGTTCCCCTGTCCAAAAACGATGCCGCTAATCAAAATACAGTGATTCAAATTTGTTTCCCTTGTAGGCTCACTTGTCTTCCTCCTCTCAAAAGTTTGGGGTCTCCTTCACCGCTGACGCCTCTGGCTTCCCACCACCACCACAGAAACTCGCCAAGAAGATGAAGAAATTTGCCAAACGCTTTGTCCGCCGTCCAATCATACTGCGAGACGTTTTCTATGGAAAATCGCGGCAAGGCTGTTTTTGTGTCTTCGAGAACGTCCACAGCTGTTTTCTCCATTTCTCCTGTTCTTTTTGTGACACAGATCATTTAGGCAGATGTACACTGCCTCCACCTGGGGTAGAGCTGACAACCAAATCTCCCCTGTGCTTATTATGGCTGTATGAAACATATCCTGTCTTTAAGAACCATCATGTGTGGGGCTTTGTTGAAGTCATTCAAACAACGTCATTCCACCAAACACACACTAATTGCTGGGTAATCCACCTTTCCCAGAAGCTACACATAAATATATACATACTTACAAAACACTGAGTGTGTATGTAGTGGATTGTTTACATATACATGTGGGGTGCTCTAGCTGGAAGCATCTGTTCTATGCATCCCCATGATCCAAGCTGCTTTCATCAGCATCAGGCAAGCCCAAGGATGTGTCTGCCCAAATCCCCTTCTTTCCTCAATTCGACCTGCATGCCCCCCCCATCCTCCCACTGTTCCCCTGACAGTCTTCGCATTATCCCACCAGTCACCCACCCACCTCTTCATCAGCAGGCTTCCGTGTCCCCTCCACCGATGCATCCAGTAAAACTCTTGACTGCCTAAGCCCATTATATAGGCTCTTGAACCACCATACCAACTACAGCCCTGTGTGGGCCAGTGAGGCCCCGGGGCTGAACATGTGGAAGCAATCACAGCAGAGAGAGATGAAATGATATATAGTACTAATACAGAGATGGATCAGTAATGACAGCAATCGAATGTCTAATCAAAATACGTTCATTCAACAAAAGCAGTGACTTCATACATCTGTATGTCTCAAAGCAGAGGCCCTGCTCAGTAATAACCTGGGTCATATATCTTATCATAATACATAGATGCGAATGCGCCCATTATAAATATTAGCTGAAACTACTGTTCACACAGTGACTCAGTCACTCAACACAACACTACAAAAATGCAGTCCTGCTAGTCTGAACAGAAAATATAAAGCATTTGAAGGTGATCAAATGTTAACAACTGAATAAGGTGCCTAAATATTTCCAGTTTTTCTAGCCACAAAACTATTCCCATTACCTGATCTGCTCTCACTTAAAACACCACACGTGGACATGTCAGTATGTCCAGCATACTGTTTGGTAAGAGTTTGGCTCAGCTGAGACAAATGCTCAAACTGCACATCGTTATTCTGAACACAGCTCGTGTGAATAACAAGTCTGTCATCTATCTTACACTGTTTTCAGTTTATCATTACACATGTTGTATACACGTGTTGCTGCATTAGCTTACTACATCAATTGGTCAAATTTAAGTTCAGTGTTGTATATGCTTTGTTACAAATAGAAACAGTAATTAAATCAACTGGTGGAAATTATTTTTGATACAACAGCATGTCAAGACTTTCTCACTTTAGATTATTTTATTACTGTTGCTATTGTGTTAATCTATGTGTGGGCTGTTAGAGGTGCTCATAGAGGAATCTTTAAGTGAAGATACGACGACCTGCATTTCGCTGTAGTTTTATATTCAGGGGACAGTTATGACAGTGGTTTAAACATATTCATGAAAGCAAATGACCATATACTGAGCAAACCATAAAAGAAGTGATGCATCCGCATTTAACAAACAAAATTGATACAGTGTTGAGATGGGATAAAACTACTGCAGTCAAGGATATGCGCAATGTAAAAATGTCTGTCAAGCTCTAACTCACTATGACACATCTATTCCCTTTCACTTGAAAACCTGCTTCTGTGCACACTGCCAAGAAATAAATAGCAAAAAAAGTCTGTATTTTGCATTTGCTTACAAACCATGTCCCTTCTTAAAATAACAGACCATAAAATTTAAATGAAAATCAGGAATCCATCCTCCGAAAATGTTAGAAAAGAGATACAGATCTGTATCACTCACACACACAGAGACACAGACGCACACAGGTTAGATTACGCACTACCTTTCATCCTACGATATGATAGGTGGATAAATTACTCAGTAATGAAATGTTTGTCATCTACTTTCCTTCAGCTTGCCTCATCTACTGAAGTCATGATTTCTTTCATTTCCCAGATAAGCAAACCACTAAGGGGGTGTGAACTTCTCAACTTCAGCCTACACAGCTGAAGAGTAACAGAAATGGGGATAGCAACTGTGGGAGAGAGTGAGTTATTTTCAAGAAAAAATACTGCATTCTTTGTAAACACAGCACACTGTGGTCTACTGAGTCGGATACCGAGTTTAATTAATTGCTTCCTTGTCTGAGTGAAAGATATCCTGCACTGGCCTAAAATGATCGGTCATCAGAGAAAGCAGTGGTGAATAAAGGAATAAAAATCAAACCTTTCACCACAGTAAGTGTTTTCAGGACCACAAATTAAACAAGATAATCAAATGACATGAAGGAATATCCAGGATGAGTTTGTTAGTACAACAGGTGAAAGCGTACATTTAAATATAAATGTACACTTTCACCAGCATTGATAATGGCATCTATGGTTTTATCCAAAGCAATTTAAACACAAAACATTCATATCCTGTACAAATTCATAAAATTTCTTGCATTCTTCAGCTTTTGAACTGACTTCTAGAAAACAATATTGACTTTCCTGAGAATAACTATTGTACAGAGCATTCAAAGGGTTTAACTTTATTGTTTTACCTAGTGGTGAAAGAAATTTCGTAAGTGGTTTTATATTGCACTGTACATTCTCAGTGTATCCACAAGCAGAGCCTGTACATTGCTTCAATTTTAAACAATTAGTTCTTTTATCTTTCTGAAGTATTTTCACAAATGCCTCTTCTATTTGTGCAACAACACCTTCAGACTGTTTAGGGCTTGTTCCAAAATGTTAAAACAGCACCACTCCCTCTGACATACCATGACACTATCAGCAGCTGTGAAAAGTATTTTTGTGCAATCTGTTTTCCTTTGACTTCCCATCAATTGTAGATTCAGTAGAAATCTCCTCCTCTTGGCTTGACACCATATCATCTGCATTTAACCACTTAAAGAACATTCAGATCATCACTTCATACAACGGACTGGATAACCACGTGTGCCACTGGTGTTTTTTGTGTAGTTATATTGTTTCAATTATATTAAATCAGAGGGTAGAAACTGTAAATTCCCTCAGCAGATCTGTCAAGTTTTTCTGCACATAACTTAGTGCAATACATAAGCTTAACACGTTTTCGAAGGTGGTGCTGATTTCTGAAACACAAAAGCAAAATGGAGGAATGTAGGAGAAATGCATCCCCTACGGCACAACAAATGCAAATGAATGAGAAAATCTGGTGGCAGATGTTGGTGGTCAGTAAAAGATGCAAATCAGTGGTGGCTGCTGGTCTTTCAAAGAGGGGAAGCTCATTTTCAGCCCACATCATTGTCAGCCCCGCAGGACCTATCCTACAGCATGAATGAATGAATGAATGAACTAACAAAACTATATTGAACTTGAAGAAGAAAACTTGAGAATTATGTTAAACTGAAACAAGGAATGTTATAATGGTGTTTTATTTGCAGTGTATCATATGCAAATATCATATGCAAATATGATACACTGCATCACCAAGCAAATACCAAGAAATGAGCTGCAGCTTGTCTCTCCACTTCACTTGCAAAATCTGTGATGGGACTGAACCTGAAAATCCTCCGGTGCCAGTGTGTGTTTCAAAATAGCCGTCAATCAAAAAGGGATTCAGCCTTTAGACAGGTCCTCCAATCATCATGTAGAGGCCCAGTGTTGAGGCCCGCCCACTGCTCCATTCACTCCCAGAGACGCTGAGCATCCGTGGAAGAGACAAAATCGCAGAATTTATCCAGCGACCATCTGGTTTCACTATAGCGAAAAAACTATTCTCTGCTGCCCCACTGAAGTATATGGACACTGAGCTTAAGCAGGTTTAATGCACTCTAAATTCTACAGGAATGTATGAGATGGAAATCGAATCAGTCGACCTGCGATAACTAGCTGATTCTGAACAAACTCGTCTAGAGTTGAACATGTTCTAACACATTTTTCGTCAATGAAATGTAAACACAACAGTACATATTTGACCATTGACATTTTAAGGAAAGCCGTCTTAGAGCAATCACCTCTGATGCATATATTATTGTACACCAGTCACATTATTACTCATGATGTCATTTAATGCTAAGGCTAACTAGGTCTATACTGCAATACAAAAAGTGCTGCCTCTTTATTTATGGTTAGAAGTACAGAAATAGACCAAGAACAATGACACAGAGTGTCAGACATACACACAAACTGCAGTGCACATACACATTCTCAGGAATCCAATGTCATGTTTCTGTCAATGTATCAATTCATCTTCATGTAGCACTCTGCATTACTCTGCATCATAAAGTAGGAATGTTTCTGAGCTAAAAAGACAAAGTTAGGGCCTGCCCAGTAATCTGCACTCATCAATCCTTTCACACACATATTTGCCATCATCTCTTTGACAGACACAACTGATCTTCACACAACATCAATAAAACCTTTGTGACCCAAATTTATCATAAATGAGTTGCGCAACTACAACCTGAACGAATAATTTACCACCTTTTGATTCCACCTCGGGACATATCCATCATAAGTTTAATCGCAGGCTGTTCATCACTGACACTCTTGTGCATGTGCAAAGTGCACTGTTGGAAGGTAGAGAGAAGAGGGCAGAGTGAATGAGAGAGGTAGACTGTGCTCTGTGTGGTACCACTGCTGGAAAATGGGTTAATAAAGATATTAGTCTGATCCAATTGAAAGAACCTTCAATAAATTCAATATAACTAGGGTGTCCACACAGTGGGCACACAGAAATATTGTTGAATATCATAGACGTGATGAATCTGCATGATTCAGGATACAAAGTAATTGAAAACAAGAATGGTGGTTTCAAGATTTATGCAGGTGATACTGTAGAGCAAACGTGTGTGAAAGAAAAGGGTTGTTTCTTCTTTTTCGTGAACTAAATCATTCTAAATAAAGAGTGTGCTTCACCAGATATTGTTTTCTTTCAGTAAGCTAAACCTCCTTTTTGCAGTTGGCCCCATCCACAGCAGGATTTTGCTCAGCTTCCTTCCTGGTGCCTCTCTTAAATGCCAATATGCTTTTCTGAATGCACTGCAGGTAATACACTGACCGTAGATACCTACTGGCCTATACCTTACACCACCCCACATCAAATAACCCAAACTATCACTGTAGGCTGGGGCATTTAGTGATTAGAAATAGGGTAGGTCTCCAAGAAATCAATGCACATGTGTGTGTGTGTGTCCTCTACCAGTGGTCATGTGATCAAGTAGAGCTGCACCAGATGGTTGAGAATTATTCTGAATGCTTCCTCTTGAGTCTCCCACTTTCTAGCTTTCTCTCACACAGACACATGCACACAACAACAATAACAACAACAAATACATATGGTATCACTCAGGGCATTAACTGCAGAGCTTTAACACTACAGTACACACACAGCAGGAAAATCCTTGATAACACTATATTATTTGTAGTTTAAAAACACACAGTCCAATCAAATGCATGTTGTTCACTAATACAGATATACACAAACAGGTGGCCATGACGCATGCTGTTGCTAAACCAACTGCCTTTTGCCCTTACAATGAACTCTCTGACTTTAACATTGTGTTAGGTTTCATAAGTTTCCTCAATAGAGGCCGTGAGGTTTTGTTAATCCGTCAGGTTTACTTGTGATTTCTCCCTGGGCCTTTAGAAGGCCACTGCCAGCCACACTCATTTCATCATGATACTCTGCAGTGACAACACAGCCTTTGGGTGTTTCCTGATCTTGTCTCTCGCTCTCTAATTGCACTGTACTATCACTGAGCCAAGACACAGCTGGGTACACTAACATTCACCTAATTTTCTTGAGTTAAGTAAAGCTGAGCTGAGTGGTGGAGGCAGGACGCATCCCTTTAATAAAAAGCTTCTTGTTCAAATACTGATTGCTAAAGTGATCGTCAGAGCTGGGCCAGGGCCTTTCGACACTTGCATCATAACCACGGCATAATCCTCAGCAACTGTCCATCTTACAGCACCGGACCCTGACTGGAACCAAACTCCTACATCTCAGCCAAAACATCTTGTCTGGAGGTTCATATCACACTCCTCTCCTTGTTTCCTGTTTTTTACCCGGCTAAAGCAGCATATGTGATTTATTTGACTGATAAAACCTGCTTATAGTTTTCTCTTCTCTTGGTTTTGCAACACAATTTCTGGAAGTGATTTAGAAAAATAGAGGACAAGCATGTGATATGTTAGGAAGCATAGGAAGCATTAAGGTGTGTATGTATTTAGTGTAACTTACAGGAGAAAGAATCCCACTCCTATAAGTGCATAATGCCATATTACATTTATTTACCACATAGCCACAACTGACACTGAGCTTCAGTATATACAGCATAACATTAATCTGGTTCTTGAAAAAAGTTAAACTCAATGTTTAAACATCGTATGTCAAATATTGTTGTCTTTCCCAGGAGAAGCTGCTTGGGTGTGGAGATTTTTTTCATCTGAATGGACAGCAGAAAATGAACACGGTAATTAGGATGAGCTATGCATGTTACAACAGCTTGGCCCACGAAGCCTCCATCAACACAGCATCCAAGAAAAAAATTCAAAGCTGATGTCTGCTAAATTATTTCTGTAAATTACTATGGCCATATCAACAGATGTTTACCTAAAGCATATAAAAAGGGAATTTCAGCATTCAATTAGGTTATTCCAATGCTATAATGGTGATTTAGAAACAGCTTCCATAACCTAAATAGATCTATGATCTATGGTATCCGTCCAAAGCCTAAGGGGAAGCTAAAAAGCCAGCAACAGAAACATCAATAATTACATTACAACAACAGTTTCTCTAGCGTGTCTGTGACCATATAAATTATGGATCCTAATACTCTGAGCAAAGCCTCATGCCGTTTTCCATGCCACTAGATGTCACACTAGGCTAACAGCACCTCAGACCAAAACAAATGCCTTATCTTCTACCATACCTCTGGCCTCAGTTTATCCCCTCCACCCCGGCATGTCCGCAGCAGTGATGGAGAGCAAAAGTGACACATTAAACACACAGCAAGAGGCACAAACGAATAAAGTTAACTCTTGTACAAGAGAGACAACATAAAACAGTAAATCCACTGGTGTTAGCTCCAGCCATGTTCCAAACACAGCAATGCTAGCTGTTAGCCAACTAGCTATGGCAACATGCTAACATGTCCAGCGACCATGCCCACTGTAGCAGCCACCCACGGAAACAGAGTTATGTAGAATAAAGTTACTTACGCGTCGTGGAAAAGAAAAGCCAGTTTAAAGTGAAGCTGAAACCTTCAGCAGCGTGTATGAATGTCCATAAATCCAGTCCAGTCTTCCCTCCATGGCCGCATTAGGAGAGATATTCAGCCCTCTTTGGGGCCGGCTAATAACATGGACCCGGCGAAGATAGCCTACTTATTAATGGATTTTTTGATGGTCAACCGGCCAAACGGGATTTGAGACGGTAGTTCTTAGTCTTCATAAACACTGGTATCATTTTTTCTTAGCGGGAGGCCTAGTAAGCTAGAAAAGCTGTTTCTTCACTGGAGAAAAATCTCAACACAAAAAGGTGAACACAAGTGCACCTGTTGACAACGTTGCTGTCGTGTTGTGTCGCACTTCAACATGAACCCCCGCGGGGCGAGCTCGAGCCATTCACACGTGTAGAGACGGCCTGAATCATGCGGTCCTTCACCTGACAGAGCGCACACCAAATATGGTCAGTGTGACCGCAGCGGCCCGGGTTCAAACCCGACCATTTCCGGGTTTTTGTCCCATTTTCTGTCTTTCTCCTTCTGACACCATCACATTAGGAAAACACAGAATGGCCAAAATAAACTTGAATAAACTTGAAATGAATGCAGTGATACTTGCATGAAATACGAATAAGTTCATTTAGCACTTTTTTAGAAAGTGCTGCATGACAGGAGTGCCAGTGAGTGACAGAAAGAACAGACATGGCGTGGGATGAGTGTGACCTCACTCTCTGCTCAAGTCAAGACACCATTACTCCATGTATTTTTAAATAGAAAATTGTTGTTTGGTGTAACATTATTGTTTCATATTGAGAATTATTGTACCTTATATTGTAAATCATAAAGCATTATGAAAGTGGTGTACAACCAATGGTCACTAACAAAACAATACTATCACGCACGACCCTGTAGTGTCGGAAAGTGTTTTTCCATCTAACAGATGAGTTCACTATATTCCCCTGCATTGTGAACTCCCTAGATAATGAGGAGGGAGTAGTGAACGAGAGACTGATTTTGGAATCAATCTAAGATGGATAAAATTTTGCTAGCTAAGCAATATTAAGGCTACAGCTAACCCAAATGCATGGTTCGTTTATAGAGACAAGATCATAATGAAAGAACCAGTACTCCCACAATTGAAAAAAAAAATGCTGTTGTGACAAGTAAGTCTTTCTCCAATAAACAGTCAAAATAAATCCACATATCAAGCACTATTTATAATTATATATATAGCTTTGCTTCTTTATTTTTAACCACCATTCCAGCTTGTCATCTGTACCCATCACTCCCACTCTCCCTCCTGTCTCTCCTCTTACTTTCCAATGTATAAGCCTACTATCAGGGTTGACTGTAACTACTTTATGCAATTGTGTAAAGATGCAAAAGAAAAAAAAAGTCAAATAACCATGATAGACCAGTGAAAATGAAACTCTCCTCAATGAATGGTTTTATATGAAATGTTAATTAGTTGGCAGTGACGCCTCACATTAACTTAGAAGAGAGTTGTAATCAATGATTTACTAAAAAGTATCTGCTGGAAACAACTTCTGTCTGTTATAAACACCTGACATGCATATCTTGCTCTTTAGCCCGGCAGAAAATGGAGATCATATTGTAGTATAGGTTTCCCAGATAAAAAGTATTTCTATGAGTCATGTACACTGATTCAATCCAGTTCTGATCTCTCTATGACTCAGTTTTCAATGAATGCGAAAAACCCATTATAACTCTATGCTGTTGTCATTTATCTGGCCCAGTTAGCCAGAGACATGTTCGAAAGACTAAGCTGGGCTTTACTGTCTTTTGTCCCCTAGTGACTTTTCTGGCAGGCTGGTTCTCATGCAGACTGGAATTAGGTAAAACAGTGAGGGCCTAGGCTCTGTGCTTACAGCATAAGGCACAATCCCAGATTCAAACAAGAAGACATTCAGCTGCATGGAGGCAAGAAACTCACTTTATGAAGGCTATGGAGGCTCATAAAAAAAACAGAATAAAACATGTCTCTCTCCTCTACATATACAAAAAAATATACCGTATTTCTAAGTGAGCATGCCAGTCGCACTCAGAGACACACAGTCAATCTCTGAGAATTTTGATAGGTTAATGTGTGAACATAACCAGAGGCGGTGGGATGCAGTGTCAGACACTGGTGTTCAAGACCTCCAGAAATCTCTTGTCCCTGTTTTCCTGGGCTGACCTTCCTGGTGTGGTTAGACCAGAAGAAAACATGCTTTGTGATATCAATCATTTATGGCTCCAGACGAAGCCTTGTACCGCATGCCACATCTGGCATAATCATATTTATAACCATAACAAAGATAAGAGGAGGTAAATCAAACACAGCCTTCCTTAGAGCACTTACATGTCTGATCATTGAAAAGCAAATTGGAGTTTCCTTTCATCACGTGAGAGCTTTCTGGCGTTAACAAACAAGCAGTCGTTCTCCCATGGAATCAGAGTCGGCCTCTGTCCAAACTGGACGACCTCTCTCAGTCCCTAATGTCTCGGAAAACAAAGGACCATTCTGGTGTAAAAAAACTCACAATCTGTGAACAAAAATACACTGCAAGCCGCGATCCTCTCTGTCTATGACCTATATTTTAATAACAATGCATGTCTCCTAAAGTGAAGCTATCCTTACCAGGATGCATATTTACACAGACCTTATCAGTCTGGATTTTTCGACAATTTGGCATCTGCCATGTGCCAGAGAGAATTCCATGATAAGGAGACAGAAATCACTGAGGCACAGAGTCTGCTCACGCATGTGTTTCAGGTATTGACAACCAGGTAGCAGAGTACTTTCTGTTCATAAACCCACAAAATAGTGCACTGTGCAGAGGATTTCCCAGGAATCTTACTGGACAGAGGCAGTGTTGATCTTATTAAACAGTGGGCTCTCAATAACTTGCAATGATATTTACTCAGAATGGCTTTCAATGCTCATAAAATATGTTGCTCCAACAGACCACAGTAACACATTGACTAAATGCGTCTGGTTCAGACACTTTATATCTGCGAGTAAGATTTGATGTTTGTGCCATTGTGGCTCATAAAACAGGCATGGCCTCCTGGAGTCATCCGAGACTTTTAGTTTTTCCACAACCCACCCGCTCAGGCCAAACCACAGGACACATCTGCATCCTTATTCAAATAATCCATGTCACATGTAGTTTGTGTGTTATTAAAAATAGCAAAGCAAGCAAAAATCCTATATGTATAATGCACAGGTAGTGACAGCCATCTTGATTTATGAGGTTATATAGAAGTTGTACTGGCTACAATACAGGACTATTCTGATTTAAGGTTGATCTTTTCTACCTATAAATCATCACCTGGAGGATTTAAAGAGTGACATAACTGACTAAATCACACCCCCTTCCTATTTTTTGTGTAATTATGGCCGCTGGCGTGATCCACCTGCTTCATTCTTCTCGTGACGACGTTTAGTTAAAGCACAGTATGCCACTGACTCGCATGAAGTTATATACAAATAAGCATCATACAATGGGAGCAGCAGAGAAGCCCCGGGAGCATCGCGTGAGGCTTTCAACGGCAGTTACGCCCTCACGTCATCACGTCTGAACTCTCCTTCAGGACGCCGACGTACAGTTGGAAATTCAATCAAACGTTGCAGAAAAAAAAAAATCAAACTTACCCTCGAGGTTGAAATAAGGAGAAGAAGTCACTTGAAGTCGTCGGAGCAGAGAAGAGTTTGTTTTTTAGGACAGTCGATGACCAGGAAGCATTTTGAAGCCGGCGCAGTGTGGATGAGTTTGTAGCTACCCCTCCTCTCTCTCACATCTGGTCCCTAAACTGAAGCAGCACCTCCCTTCCAAGGAGTTTCTGCTGCTCTCTGCGCACCCCCGACTCACGGACACTCACTACTTGCCGGCAGCTTCCTAATGAATTACCCTTGTATTTGCAGCTGCAGATAATAAAAACTATAGGAATGAATGGGGCCATTATTAATCTACAATTAATGCAGCGTTGAGCAACAACAAGCCTCATAAAATCACAGAATAATAGAAAAATAATGGTACAATTGAATTTATAAGTGCACATTAAGGATGCAAACAAAAGATCCTACTGTTACAAATTGCATAGCTCAGAACAATCAAAACACAACACTTAAATGTGTGCCATACAACTGCACCACCTTTAATCTACATGGGAGAGCAAGTTAACACATTAAGCCTTGTAGGTCCAGTGCAACAAGTTATTAGAACCAGTAGTAGTGAGTAAGGACAGTTATCAAGTGCTGCTCTCAACAAGTTTACTTCTCCTTGTCTTGATACTTACAGATTACAAATAGTATTTGTCCACAGTATATTTACATTTCTCCCCTTGTTCAAATACCAGTAAATAACAGTTGTGAATGGAGTACTCAATAAATCACTACATTTCAGTCTTGGCTGTGTGATTTGGAACAAAGAAATATTTCTGTAAAATATAAACTGGACTGTAAATATTCTGGGTAGAACATCCAGAACAGACGTTTCCATCTATACAGACATATTTATAAATGACTGTAATTTTCATATGAGCTGATTTCTTCCTCCTTAGTGTATTGACAAAAAGAAAGAAGTCTCATTTTCTAATATTACCATTTGCACTGCTGATATTTATACAGTGGCAACATAAGGCCAGTCAGCTCTTTGGAATAACCTCAATTTATGTAAAAATGTCCTAAAATGTGGTCAGATCTTCATCCAAGTTGTAATTATGAACAAACACAATCTGTTTTACCTAATGACACATAAATCAGTGTATTATTCTTGTCCAAACTGATAACATCATTAAAATGTTCATAGCATAGGCTGGAGAAAGTATGTGATCCTCTTGGGTAATGACATCAAAAGAAGCAAATTTGTCAGGAGTTATCAAACCTGAAGTCCAAACCAGATTTGAGGTGTGGTTTAGTGCTGCTTTGACATATGAAGACAGGTATATGTTTGCTGATGTGAACCATACTTCCAATAACAGATCTCAGATATGATGAAGAATTGTCGATTTGCATGAAGCTGAAAGGGTTGCAAAGTAATTCCAAAAATGCTTAGATATTATATTTCCCAGTGGGAATAGAGGCGATTCAGTTCTGTGGCTTCTCTCCAACTAAAATGACTCCAAAAGCACAAGGCACAGACAATAAAGTTTTTCTAATCTAATCAGATTATCAATTAAAAAAGACCCTTTAAAGACTTAAAGGAATCATTGGAGCTGCTTTTCGTCCCTGTTCATGACTTGACTTCACTCAAATCACGATACATGGTTGCATGGAGAATGGTTTCCATGGCGGGACAGTGGGAAAACCACCGCTTTCCATGAATAAGAGAAATCACACACATGCTGGGAAAAGGTAAAATTGTTCAGGACAAACATTAAAACACCACCTCAAAGGTGAAGCAGGGAGGAGGGAGCATCAAGGGGGATTCGCCGTCACTGGGTCCAGGCAGTTTGCCATCATTTGTGAGAGAATGAACTCCCAGGTTTATCGATGGTCTCTGAAATTATGATAATGTCAGGACGGTTGTCTGACCTGTTGAAGCCTCGAAGTAGCACCAGGACGATGGATCCTAAACACATCAAGACCAAGTCCACTATAGAATGATGTAAAACAAAGACAATCTGCCAGTTGACCCAGTAGACATGCTGTGGAGTGAGCTGAGCTGAGGCAGCTCTTGTAGGAGCAATGGTCCAAACTTCCTCCTGAACACTATGCAGGTCTGATCCACAGCTACTGGAAGTGCTTGTTTGAGGTTACTGCTGCCAAAGGAGGTTCAACCATTTATTAGAGCCAGGAGGTCACTTACTTTTTCCACCAGCAGTGTGAATGTGTAATGGGTGTTTTCAACAAAGACACAAAAGATACTATAGTTTATGTTAATATAAGTGTGTTTGTGACAAATAAATGCAAATGGTTTGAACACTTTTTCATACCACTGTGAATTTAATGCTGTAAAAACTTCTATGCCCATGTATGTAACAACAGCTATGGGGCCAAGGTCCAAAATTGCTGCTGATGAAAGGACAGAGATGTTTTCAAAGGCAAAGTCTGCAAACCTTGTTCTGACCTTTCTGGAATATATTTAGCAAGTGAGAAATCCAAAAATTAAATTAAAAAAAAGTGACTGCACCATCTACTGTGACAGTGGTGCTCTGCTGTAATCTGTCCACCGACATGAGACAGATAAATCCTTGGCTGTTGGAAGCTTTGTTTCCCCCAAGATTAACAATTGCTGATTTAT
This sequence comes from Selene dorsalis, assembly GCA_900303245.1. NCBI lineage: Eukaryota > Metazoa > Chordata > Actinopteri > Carangiformes > Carangidae > Selene > Selene dorsalis. The sequence continues at coordinate 34,941 of OMNW01009341.1, forward strand.
GGTGTCATAGCAACAGTGTGTTTGGACATTTTGCCTCAACAAATATGTTCACTCATCTTTACACATCCCGAGATAACTCCTCCAACCTTATTAAAAAAGTTTGAGCTGGTGAATATGTGCAGCTGGAGTCAAAGCAACAGAGGCAGGTAGACTTGCATGTTGTAGCAGATGCCGGTGGAGCTGCTCAGTTTGAGGAGAACACAGGAGAGCCGCCGAGAGGGGGGAAGATCCAACGCCTGGTCTCTGTCTGTCACTCCACTCCCTCTCTCCAAACATGCATTCTGCTTCCAAACAATCTCATCTCACCATCTATCACTCATTTCTGTTTTCAGCAGGTTATCTCCGAGGCAGCCTGAGAGAGGGCCCGTTGCTATGGTGACCACTCCAGCCCTTGGATGCAGCCCAGGGTTGTAAAAAAGTGAAGAGCAGAAAGACTATTATGATCTGGGGTCTGTTTCCTTCCAAGTCCAAGATTTAATGGAGCGGTCATGG
>OMNW01009342.1:0-18606 GCA_900303245.1 Selene dorsalis
ACATGTGAAACAACCACCTGTAGCCTCGATGTGTGTGTGTGCCCCAGTCTCCACACACCGTTCTGTCTCCGAATGTCGGATCAAACCATCGGCCACTGCTCCGTCTCCAGAGCCCAGAGCAGCTGGAGACCTGAGGTCACAACATGACAGGAGCACTGCCAGCTGACGTGGTAACAGCCGTGTATGAAGTGAAATTAAAACGTAAACAACAGATGACTTTGCCTTTCAAATGTTGATTTGTTGTCTTTTTTTGTGTTCTTGTAGAACGGATGTTTCCTATCATAAAATATTGCGGTGTTTTTGCTTCCTCAGTGACGTCCTGCCAGCTTCAGGACTCTGACTGACCTGTGACTCGTGGCTTGTGCCGGTGGATGTGACTAATGTTGACAAAGTGATGATGATACAATCAGGAGTTTATCCATCATCTTATATTTTGAAATTTACCGGATGCTCGGTGCATTTGACTTCCTGTTTGATGATCTAATCTACCTGAGTTGATTCAAGATGACTGCGTGATATTATTAATTTGTATGTTTGGTATTTAGTTTGTTAGTTAGTTTGGATTTAATACAAAAATAACTAAAGTAATCTGTTACATTACTTTAATTATGTGATACTTAGAGTAAGTTACTGAGTAACAGGTAACTTGTAATTCTACTGGATTACATTTTTAAAGTAACCCCCCCAACCCTGATTATAATTAACGTGGCCAAACTGGGGACTCACGGTCACCTGTGTATCTGCAATAGTGTTACTAGTGACCTGACCATGTTAGTAAGAGGCAGTATAGCAAAGATATGAAATGCATAAGTGTTTGTCAGCATTAACATGCTATATCTAATTAGCTTGGATAAATCATCTTCATCATCATCTTCTTTTTTCAGAATGGACAGTGGCTCAAACCAATAAGACACAATTGAATTCGTAACAGCCATAACCAATACCTTTACAGCAAGATGTGGGTGGAATGTTGCCATGGTACCATGCTGTCAAGCTGACAAATTAAAGCACGCTGGGCTCTGATTTGACAGATTTAAAGTGACAGGAGAAGCTTTACAAACCCTGAGCTCTAACAGAGCCTTTCACACAAAGGGTGAATAGAGTTCATTATAAGAGGTAGAAGAAGAAAAATAATGGCTTTACTGAACACAGAAGAAGTTTTTTTTTTTAAAGAACTGAATGATGAACCCTAAAAATGCCATATTAGGTCCACTTAACACTTTCTCTGCTGCTGGCTCTGGGAGAGTAAGAGAATGACATTGGATGATGAACTGGCAACATTACTTTTAGACCGTTAAATTAACATCTGTTTACCTCAGTTACTGGTCAGAGTTTAGCTTTTTTCTTTCGTAAAGTGGGTGGGAAGGGATTATGGGTAATTACAGTTCTACAGATGTTCTGGCTGTCGATGTCAACACATCCTGTACAAACAGTCTGTCAACAAAATCACCTGGATAAATTCTGCTTGTCAAGTACTACTGTAATACTGTATGAACTAAAAATCTAATTCATATATATATTTTAAAAAGATAGCAGCTGTTTATTCTAATGTTAGATTACCAATGGCAAGTTTTCCAAAATGTCTCCTGTCACAAACAATATTTACTCGACTCTTTTAACTTAGCTGCTTTAAAAATGAGGGCTGACAACTGGATAACACCACTGTTGATCTGCGGCCTTAAAAAACACAGTGTAGAAGTAGCAAAAGAGTCACAAAGTCAACAAACTTGTTTAAAGTCAGTTATCCATCAACGTACATACTTAAGTTTCCCAACCCTTGCTAAAATTAGCTTCTAGTCATACCAGACCAAGTGAGGCTGCAGCAGCTGAACCCTCTGAGTGCACTGACCTGAGCCACAGTGCTCTTTGTTGGTTAAGAGTAGAACTTCTTCTTTGTGAAGTTTTTTTTATTGCTGCCTGGGACTGACTGCATCCACTCTTTCAGTAGGCTTTGAAGATGGCTGTAAAATGTTATCATTTGCTCCCTTGCAAAAAAAAAAAGTGACAAGGCTTTAATTTACACTATATGGAGCAGATTAAATCCCTATTGCTCCCTCCAAAAAATCTTCCTTGAAACCTTGGTCAAAACCACTGTACCATAGTTTTTTTTTTTTTTAAGATATCTGGGGCCTTTTTGTCTTTACTTGAGAGGATAGTGAAAAGAGACAGGACTGTGGGGAGAGAGACTAGGGTACGCGGTAGATATGGGCACAGTTGGGATTCGATCCAGATATCACTGCAATGGGCATTGCCAACATGGGTCGTGCTCGTACCCCCTGGACCACCAAGCACCCTCTCATCAAGTTTTCTTTTGCCCCACTGAATGTATCACAACAAAGTCAAATCAAAGTCCTGTCCAGGCAGGTACATTTTGAGTTATGTTCATGGCTCCTCTGGCCAAAGGGGTTTGGGCTCAACAGAGTCGTATATAAGGATTATGAAAAAAGCAGCATGTAGAATCATTTGGCAAAACTATGAGGGTTTGGAACGTGCAGGTGGCCAACAGAGATTTTATGAAAGAAGCGGTATGAGAAGTTTCAAGGGATATTATAGACACGTCTTCCTCCATTATCAAAAGACCATGTCTCTCCAATGACCACCACCATATGGTCTAATGGAACAACTTATTATATCAACCTGTTAAGCCTCAGGGACTGGTTGATCCTTTAAAGACCACAGGTAGAAGAAAATAACATAGTTCATATGATCTAAATGTTCTGTGTTATGTAAGAGCAGCATTATAGTACAATGTTGTATGTGTCTTCATCACACGCGGTAGGGACTCACTCACTGACCTTTGTTTTCCCGAGCCATGTGCAGCGCCTGCAAGGATATCTGTGGACTGATCTCCAGCTGGCACACCAGCACTTTTGCATGGCTGAAGGCTGGAAGAGCTTCCTGCAGGTCCTTACTGCCCAGCTGCATGTTGGCACCGGCCACAATAACTATGGCATTCTCACCTGTCCATGGACACCACAAGAGGAGGTGAAGGTACAGCACCCATGGGATCCATGGAAATGCTCAAGTCCATAGGCCTTTTAATGTAATAAACTGTGGAACTCTCTAATTTGATGCACTCTTTTGTATACGTTAAACAGCATGTGTAGAGTACACACAGTTTATACTACAGAGATACACTGTTACCCATAAAGTTGGAATAAAGTGTGTTTTTCTTCTCATGCAATGATTGTGACAGTGTAATTTATTCTTGATAGATAAAGTGATAAACAGATATTTTAAATAGATAAAGTAGATAAACTCTAAACTTTATTGATCAATCTCTTCCTAACATATCACTGTGGAAATTATACCACAATTAACCTTTATAACAGGAATAAAAAGAGGAATGTGTCTGAAGACAAAATTATTCCAACTTTATGGGCAACAGTTTACTAATATATCAATCAATATCAATATCCGAAATTATTTACTTTAAATTATTTACCTTAAAAACCTATTAAATGCATTACTAAATTACAGTCAATTTTAAATATGCTGCAAATAACCAATGACATTCAAGTGCTTGTTAAGATATGTCATCAATCCATAAACACACACCCAATATGACCTTCAATATACCTTAAATCAAACCAATTGAAAACATATTTTCCCTATTATTCTGATATATATCTCAGTTAATCTTTGACCTTTTCACACAATGTAAACTAGCATGTGCAGGTAATCTCATGGGTCATTCTTTATGTGACAAGAATGAACTGTCAGTTACCCAATGACATGAGAGGATGGACTTTGCTGGCTGTGGTTAATGGTAGAAAAGTGAAAGCAAATCCAAGAGGAGGTCCACACATCATCACCTGACTCTATAAATTGTTCTCTGTGTGAATACTCAGCATTGGTGCACTTAAGCATTTAAGTTAGTGTGCCTTTGTGTGTGTATCTGGCGATTGCAATTATTCTAGCAGTGGTGGGTCAAAGGCAGTGCTGAATGCATGTGTGTACAGTGTGTGTGGGCGTTGTATGTGTGTGCAATAGTCAGCTTGCTTATAGCATGCTCTCTTGTGTTTGCGTGAACAAGACGATTTCTACCAGTCGAGGAAATTTACCTGCATCGTTGACAATGATGGAGGCTGCTCCTGTGGCTGCGTCAGAGGTCTGACCTACAAAGTCTAAGACAGAGAGGAAATAGGGAAGTTTACAAAAGAGGTAAGAAGCATCCATTATTTGTTTTTCTTGCAAAAAGAAAAGTGTTTCCTATCTGTCTTGACAGTGTAGACAGAAAACAACATGTTAGAACAGTAATCACTGCTACTACCTTGGAGTGCATTTGGTTCAAGTTACTGTTTTTTGGCTAGGATGAGGCAGGTCACAAAGATCTAGACTCAGATTTGTGCACTGAGAACAACTTCTGAAAAACGTCTTCACTTTCAACAAATCCAAAGAGTTTAACAGTCATTTGCTGTAACAATAGAGGGACCCTCCAGTACATCCAAAAACCTTGAGTATGTAGAAAGAATCAACAGAATCCAGGCTAAAAACAAACAAAAAAACAAACCCTTGCCCTGAATGTGATCTTTCTACCATCCACCATGAAAACTGGGAACCAATATGGCATGTGAAGCAAAAGAAAACACAACCTTACCTGTGTGTACACCGCTGTCCTTGAAATTCTGGATGTAATTGTCTCCAAAGAAGTCTTTACCAACCTAGAAAAGATTGAAGGCAAAACGATTACAACAAAGAGAGTGTCAAGCGGGGTCAGACTTGGTTAGCGGCAACTTTTGAAAAGTGCTATACTCAAATCTCAGTTGGGTTGGATTTTCCTGTGCCCTGCCAGAATACTGGCATGGTGCCGCCGCCGAAAATGTGCATAGACGAACACACAAAGTCAACAAACGCACACGCGCAAAAACACACGACCAGCTGCGCCAAGCCTTGAAGACAAGATAACCCCGCCTTAACGCCTCTTCATGCCCACCTCGCTTTCGTTTTCTTTCCCTCCTTCCACTCTTCCCCTGATCCGCACTGGGATGTCCACATCTGTAGCTACTTTGGGTTGTGGAAGGGGTCCCCACCTTGCCCCGAGGCGCCTTCTTCGAACCCACGCTTTCCAAAAAACGTGCCAAATCGCGGGCACTTCTAGCTGCCTGTGATAGTGGGATGGGCTGGTATTGGCTGCTTGGCCCCACTCTCTTTGAAGAGCGGCCTTCTGTCTTCGATGTTTTTGACAAGCCCGGGTTGTCTATTTTTGGGTTCTCCCCATGCCCGGAGAGCTCCTCCCGCACTGGGTTGTTATCGATCGGGCCTCTTTGTTCTGACAGAGGTGGGGCTTTGGTGCTTTAGTGCTCAGGTTGAAAGGCAACGCTGAGCTCACTGATTGGAGACTTGGGGTTGTATGGTATGGGAATAGGCTTGTTTGAAGACGTGCAGGCGTGGGTGGGCGTATGCATGCAGTATGGTATTGATCAAGAGAAAATGAAGCATGGTGAGTGGATGTGGTGGGATGACCGAAGTGTGAATGAAGCTACAAGGTTTTGGGGAGTCATTAACTAGTTGGTGGACTCTGGTAGCTGATGGATGATTATTTGAGTTGGACGTGGACGAGCCAAAGTTTGGCTAATCCAAAAAAAGAAAACAACAACAACAACAAAAAAAACAAAACAGACATGCATTTACTCATGCTGGGATCACTCACAAACTGACTCAGTGCAGCAGCAGTGTATGACTAGAAACTTGATTGCGCCCTCATACCTTGCAGACCATAGCAGTCTTGGCTCCCAGTCTGGCAGCCTGTATGCACTGGTTGGCCCCTTTTCCTCCAAAGCCAATGAAGAACTTGTGACCATGGATGGTTTCCCCTGCTTTGGGAAGCCTTGGTGCCTGGCTAAGAGGGGGAAAAAAACTGTGAGTACAATTTTAAGGAGTACCCATATTCAACAAATAGAACATCATGGGATTTAGTGACCAAACAAGAAGGAGTCATCTCTTCAGAATGCTGTGCTTGGGTTTTGAGCATGAAATTTGCTTTTCTCATCTCAACAGACTCTTCACACTGTAGACAAACATTTCCATCAAACTTAGGATTTTTTCTTGTTTTGGGCATTGTTAGAAACCATGGAGTACAGGGAGGTGTCAAAATGTGAAGATAGTACTGCAGGGCTAAATCCTGTATGTGTTCATCGCTGGAAAATGTACAAACAGACACAAACAAAAGGTTTCTGTGGATTCTGATGCATCAGAATCCATGATCCATGGTGATACATCAATATCAGTGCTTACCATACAGTGCCACAGTATCACCATCGACCACATGTTGGTTTTCTTTTTTTTTCCACTATTGGTTTACTTACTGGATTTTACAATTGGGTAAAAAAAATATTTCACTGTAGAGCTGCACATGGATTCACTCAGCCCCTCCTTGCCTTGTCACACTCTTTCTCACTCACAAACACATTAACAATGGATGGGCTGTTTGTCACAATCAGACCAGCCATCTGCACCAGGAGAGGTCCTGCTGCATTTGTGGACCATCCAAAAATCCATAAAGGTTTTACCATCTCTATCTTTTTGTCTGCTCTCTCACTGTGCCTGTCACTTGTGGTGCACAGAGCATGCTGCGAGGCTCACTGGCCACTCATAACACACAATGAACTAACTCACCACAGCTTGATGATGCCTGTTATTTGTGTGACACAAAGTGGTACAATGGAGCTGTAGATATAATTCAGCGACTTATTTGTCACAAAGTACTCAGCAATTAAAACATTTGCCACTAAGCACCCTGACTCCTCCAACCTGTAGGGAGTGTTTTATCTTTTGGACATGTAAAGGTCAACAAGGTCTACATTTTCTACACAACAACAGTATTAAACTAAAGACATGGGAATCAAAAGCTGCTTCATCACTTTAAAATGTGGTCTAGATGTTTCACCCAGACATTCAGTCAGATGTACCCACGCAAGTGTCTTCAATTTTGCAAATGATGCAACCAGCAAATCAAACAAATGTCTCAACTTGACACTGGCCACACCAGTAATGCCTGACTCACCACAGTTGGCTAACCCCTCCCCTCACGGGTGATATGCCACAGGTGGGTGCCCTCATAAAGAGCTGTCAGCTGATTCTTCCAATCACAGAGACAGGGTGGGTGATGAGTAACGTGGTGGGAGAGACTACAGACAGCTTCATATGTACGTCAGAATGCTGTGGCTTGGCCCCAGACCAGCGTTGCCCAGGGCCAGAGGGTTTGCGGATGGCAAAATGTTGTCATAAACTTGTTTTTCACCCTGTTGTTGCTCTTTTTTTATGCTTGTGTATGTGTGTGAGTGTGTGTGTGTGTGTTTGTGGCAGGTGTGCTATTACAGTAAGTTCAGTCAATCCCAGGATTTCCAGTAACTGAGACGCCAGAGGCAAACACTGGAGGTTGTTATAAATGCTGCTGTTTTTGCACCGGTGTGTGAAAGCACTAAAATGCCCAAAGCTATAACAGGATGTGGGGTCAGTGAGGCTGAAATGTGGTGAGAAAGAAACGGAACAAAGGTTAAACACATGTTAATAGTCACGCACACACACCTCCTCCAAACACACATTACCTATTATACTTCTTAATGCAGCTGTCTTTACCAATTTTTCCCACCCTTCTCAGCCCAGTGTGACTACTGGTGAGAAAAGTCGTGCCTGCACACTGACTCCTACGTCTACACATTCATTCATAGCAGGCCTTTTGTTCCTACAATGTCCATATACCCTAAAGCAGGAAACATCCCATCAACACAATGCATGATAAAGACACCAGAATGCATAACACAACACACATAAACCACAAAAAGACATAAAAAGATTATTAAAATACTTTTGTGTCCCTCATGCAATGCACAGATTGCACAAATCAGGTCAGGTGACTGGTTATCTTAGCTTAACACAAACACATAAAATGAATGACACACATTCACTGGCTCAGTTCAAATATAACAAAATAAATACCACTACCTTCAACAAACTTGCCATTATCATTTATATCTGACTTTTCGCAAGTTAGAGGTTGCCAGATTCACAGTGGTGACAACACTGCAGGAAGTTCAGTCAGACACACTCAGACACACAACCACCTACAAAACCACAGTGAGGCCCGAGATAGTTTTGTTTTTGTTTTTTTTGGGGTTCTTTTTGTATTTTCAAGGTGTCATACACCAAAAAGGTGCCCAGCCTGAACGGGCTTACAATACACACCTTAAGTAATAAAGAGCAATAATCAGAGGAACATCTCCACATATGCAATCCAGACATATACAGTCCTCAGTAATCCAAGCATAATCAAACATAAAGCGGGCCCATGCACTGTTGGTAAGCATTCAACATATATTGGGCTAAGTAAAACACTATTTCAGTAAACAGGTATGTTAGTCTACGGCCATCAGACATAGAAAACATGTCAGGACATTCCGTGGTCAGTTTAAGGAAGATCTTATGTCGAAATTCATGACAAAATGGACAGTAAAACAGAAAATGCATTTCATTTTCCACCTCAGTCAAGTCACACAGGTGACACTTTCTGTTCTCCTCTGGAATTAAATGGAAACATTCAGTTTCAACCACCAGGGACAAGATTCCACATCTCAACAGACCTCTGGGCCCTGGTTAGGTTAAGGGTGACATAATGCTCCGGTTGGTAAACAGACTTGATCAAACTATACACTCTCAGTTTTGGTTTATGCAGAATTTCATCTGTCCAATTTTTGTTTATAATTTTCAAATAATGTTATTTTAATTTGTCTAACACTACAGGATCATTTATTTCTATATATGTATTGGGGACCTGCATTACCTTGTCCAACGACAGTTTTTTGAAAGGTTCCACAGAAAAATTTATTTGACAAGTCTGTTAATGTTAATGTTAATAAATCTATTCCAGAGTCGCACCATGTCACCCTTAATCCGCACTTCGCATGGCTCCCAACCCGTATCACCACATACTGCGAGTTTGGGGGCCATTTTGTGCACACCAAGGAAGCAGCCCATAGCTCTGTTCTGACCTGCATCACATTTTGTTTGATTACAATAACCCCAAACCCCTGCACTGTAATCTAAAATAGATAGATAGAAAGAAATAAATATAAGAAATACAGAAGTTATCATTAGGGACTTGATTATTTAACCATGAACAAAACCAAAATGTAAAACCAGTGCTACCCTAAGATACGATAAGCTACGCTAAAAAAAAGAAAGAGCTTAGCTACCTGTGGCACTTGAGAGAACACCTGTACATCTTTTCATGATTAAAGAACAAATAACTGCATTTCCTAAAAATTCACATTATTTCTTCTTTTCTCTGGTTTCTGAATCTATTTCCTGGGATAGATGTCTCCACTCGATCTAGCTGCTCTGCCTTTCTTCTTCAGTTGTTTCTTATAGTGCACAGTGCCAGTAACCTGACTGACAGTAATTTCTTTTAGGTGTAAAGCCTCAGAGTATTTCCATGTCAGAAGCAAGGAGGTGCCCTACCTGCACAGACCAGAAACCAGCGCTGTGCTTTCTGCTTCACTAAATGTCTGAGAAACCAATTTTGCTGTGTGTCACAGACGCGTCTTGACATTCAATTATTAAGATATAGAGAAAATGGGTGATAATTATGAGGAGAAGCTACACGTCTTTAAAAAAAAACAAACAAAAGAAAAACTACTGTCAACATGAGGTTTTAACCTAATGACTCCACATCTGGCCCGCAGCCACCTGGAGCCGGATAACTGGCAGGTAAGATAAACAGATTTCCAAATTCTTAAATAAACCCACCCACGCTTCTTCATGCCCAGAGAGACACTTGGCTATTGTTGTCTGCGTTGAGTGCACTAAACAAACAGGGCAGTTATGTGCTGAAGTGCAACCTCAGTGCATTTTCTCCCACGGAACCAAAAGGCTAAAGCAGGTGTTCAGTGACGTGAAATGTTTGCTTTAAGGCCGGCTCTTGTTTTCCTCGCCTCCGTCTCTATTAAAGTCATTCCTTAGCTGTTGGCACGCAGCAAGGGGAAGCAGACATGGACCAATGCTAATTGAAATGTTGGTTTTCCATAGTTTGAACTCGAGCTTGTGTTTCCGGTTCCAAACACAACCTCTTAAAAGTGAACAAAAAAAAAACGTTCAAAATAAGACACGCTCAGGTTTTTGTCTGTGTTAATCAGTGATGAGACTCATAGCCTCCAGCTCATGTTGTGATTTAGACAAATCTCTGTAACACTGAGATGAGACTGTTTGTTCTCAGCTTGTATCATTTTCTGTGTCCACGTAGGTCTCTGTAGTAGAAGCTGCAGTAAATCAGGATAAGGTGAAGGGACTTAAAGGAGGGTCGACCACAGACAGTGTAAGTTATACAGACGCTGCGACCCCTGCGAGTGTCAGAGCAGGGTGTAGGTGTTTTTTTGTTGTTGTTGTTGTTTTGTGTGTGTGTGTGGCTATCATTTGCTTGATTTGATGGTCAGAATGCATATATCAGCGGATGTAACCAGCCTCTTATCAACCTGTTGTGCGTTTCCTTGGTGCTTCTGGAAACATCACAGCTTTTTTCTGTGTGTGTGTATTTTTCACATTTACATAACGGGTTGTCTGACAGGCTGCACTAAACGGTCTGAAACGTTTAGAAAGGAACATTTACACTAACCAGACTAACCAATACAAGTGATCACCAGTGAAACAATGGTAAGTGGGTGGACAACTAATCGGCACTATTCATGAAAGAAATTACTATTCGGTTGATTCATTGATGATCATTTGGTCCGTATAATGCGAGCCTATGCTGATGTTTCCAGATGTCTGGTGTTATCTGAGCAGCGCTCAGTTCACTGTTGAAGAAGAGTGAGAGACAGATGAACAATACAACAAATCACTTCTTTTTCATTTTTATTTAAATAACCCAAGACTATGAGCTGAGGAGTCCTTTAGAATATAATTACACAAAGAACCATGAGTTAAGACAAAGGGGGGCTGTGCTGTTTCAGCTCCATCTTTATGGCCTCTCCCTCACTATATAGTTATATACTTGTGTACACTTGGATTTGATAGTGTTGCTCATTATTTCTGTTTGCTTTTTTCAGTTCTGTGTTTTGAGTGGTTAACTATACTTTCATTTTATTGTTGACTTTTATATATTTTCATAGCTATATGTGAAGCATTTGTAACTGTTGTTTAAAGGAGCTTTATAATTTAACAAAACAAAATGCAATTATAACTATCATTATTTCATAGAAACAGTCCTGTGCTTCTCCTGCATAATTTGTGAAACTCCGGTTTCACTGAGCAGGTGAAAAGTGTCTCCACTCAGAGAGCAGTGGCAGTAGGGGGCACTGTATGGCTTTGAGAATGGGTTAAAAGCCTGGGTAGCTCTGCTCCTCCTCTTTGAACACTGGATATAGTAGATGATTAAACATAACCTTTTACTACCAAACAACATGCTGTAAAACAGCAACACGGCTCTCTGCAGCCTGATTCATGCATTTATAACAGAACTACAGAAACCTGAGCGTTTGTATAGAAACACCAAAGCGGAGAGGCAGAGTGATGTGTGAGTGTGTGTGTGAGTGTCTGTCAGTCAATTGTACTGCCACCCAAACACTGGCTGTTCAAGACAACTGGATTTCTAACTTCAAAGCCATGCATATCACTTTGAAGGGCTGTGAATGTATTCCAACCACCCTCCCCTATCCGCATTCTGACCTCCATCCAAAAGCCCCACCACACACACACACACACGCACACAGACACACACATGCACACATGCTCTAAAAACAGGCCATTTCCCGTTAGCTTATTAGGGTCTTAATTGACAACTCCTGCCCTTCAAAGCAGAAAGTCATTGGCTGAATTGCTAATGAGCAACAAAATAATTACTTGCCCCAAAAATCCTCAGTAGGAGAGGGCATATGTTTTTGATAAGTGGGAACTTGTGAAACAAGTTTGAGCGACAACTTGTAGTGTGACAGCTTGAATCTGTGAGTGTACTCAAACCACTGTGAAACTTTTTTTTTTTTTTACCCCATCAGCTCAGGTTGTAGCCGTTTATTCAGAAATCCATTTGCTGGCACCCAGGTGACAGTTATTTTCCCTAAATTTCACATTAAAATATGAAGCATTAGCTGTGTGAAAAAAACAAACAAACTGCACCAGCAGGTTTCTTCACACTGGCACGAACGCAGTCAGTTGGCTGGATCCCAATGAAGACTTCTGACAATGTTTTTACTCTGTGTCTTTGGAGATTGTGTCATCCCCTCACAAAGGTTTTGGTAAATGAGGGTGACAAATTGTTTTCAACTGAGCCATTGTGCTAGAGTTGATGACTAACCATTTGTGGGAATGGATCCTACTTGGCTCAACAAATCTATCTCACCATGTACGAGGATGATGCAACGCTGACGTTGAAGCGAGCGGTGATTATACAAGTCTGCACATTTGAAATCTTTCAAACCCACGTCAGGTTATGATGGGATAGTGACACCTGTCAACGACCGGACGACCCGCAGCGGTAATTTGTCAATCGTAACATCTCAGAACAAACTATTCGTGCGAGTTTTTTTGTAAAGGCATAAGGGATGAAAACCTCAAGCCTGCCCACCATTAACACCTAATGGTCAAATAGCTGTTAGACCGCAGTCCTCTGACATTTGGGTGCTTTTAGTGTTGTGTATAACTGAGACGGTAGCAGCATTATCTAACTTTAGACCACTTCCTCTATTCTTGTGTAGACAGGACCAGGCAGTCCATTTCAGGCGCTGATGGAAAACACCCTTCAGCCTACTGTATATGCAATACTTTCCACAGGCCTGTGTCAAAATAAAATCCCTGTAGGAAAACTGCGGTGATGGTGGTTAATGTTAATAAAGGGGAACAATGTTTTATAGAAAGACAACTGATCGTTATACACCCTAGTCCTTTCAATGGTCCCTTGTCTATTGCGTTGTCCGTCTCGTATAGGACAGGATGCTGTTTACGATGATAAACGATTTTTAACCATCAGTTCTCTGTAATTGGTGAAACACTGATTTCAAACAGAGTTATACAAAAGCAGCTTTCTCGTTTCTGTCTGGCATGACAAACGCAGCTGGCAGATTTTTATCAGCTACGAAAAGATAGCTAACGATGCTAACCTTATCTTCACAGTTGGTTTAAAATTCCATCTCTGACTGACTCCATCTCTGACTGACTTCCTGTTTGCTGACTCATTTTAAAACAAGAATGTCAAAGAAACGTTTACCAACTGTGAAGAAAACAGACAAGTTCTTGGGCTGAGTGTAAACTTTCCAGACAACTTGCTGATAGCCTGAAGATAGACAATGAAAAATTGTAGTATTTTTTTTTATCTATAAAGGCATTTGAAGAATATTAGTATAAAAACAGAAACACTTCCTTTTATATGTAATAGTTTTGCTTTCTTTGACCTTTATTTGTTATTCCTAGCCCTATCTGTCATAAACAAGAGATTGCAGGTTACGGGACGCGTTGGTGTCGCGGTGCCATCGAGACGAGAGCTGGGACGCCGGGTCTGAGGCTCTGATCCTGCAAGGTTGGTTTTCAGCCAAGAGACACTAGGTGTTAGACAGAGAGCCTCCATTCTCCCTGTAACATTTCTCTAAACATCACAATTACTGAAGCTGTTTAATTAAGGTAAAAATGTAGCACAGTTAAGATAAAAATCCTGCAGAGTTCCTCTTTAAGTTGGGAACCTCTGTTGGCACACAGCTCAACAGTCCTATAATCATTTTCCAAAACACTGCAAATATTTCATAGAGGTCATTATAGATCATCACGCATTTTAAAACCCTTTCTTCTAGCCCTTTTAATATACAGTACGTTGCTCAAAGCCGGACCCAAAGTTTAAAACCGTTTTTGAAATACATGTCCTAATATGGCTGTAAAATATGCCTGGTGTGCTGCTTCCTGTTGGACCCACCTGAGGAAGCAGAGGAGTTTCCTGAACCAGATTTAGCTAGAGATTTTGTCGGTCTCGCCATAAAATATAAGGTTGATTTATGGTAACTTCGGGAACCGCGCTGTTCACCAGCACTATTGCATCACTAGTAGTGATTTAGTAGACAAGGTCAAATAAGAGCTAAATTTACTCACCTTACCAAATCAGTCATACAGGAGCCAACCACCATGACATCAAAAGCCTCTTCTGTCATGATCTGATAAAGACATACACTTTTGTTATTTCTTTAGTAAATAAGAACAACAGGGCATGACATGTCTGGGCATCAAACACATTAAAGATTGGTCATTTAAATCATGTGTTGAGGTTTAGTGGGTTCTTCAATTTCTCCACACTCATCCAGTTTTTGTTAAGAAGACTTTTCATAAATGAGGACACAATCTGAAGCAGAGCAGACCCCTCAGGGGGCATTTCAGGTTTCCCCAGCAGGCTCTGAATAAAAATCATTTGATATTATTTATCTCCAACATTAGCATGAGCTCGACTGAAACAAGGAGGAAGGTAAAAATAGAGCATTCATCGCTAGCTTGGGTTGGACGGGCTCCAGTCTTCTTGGGGGTGGAGAGGGGTGGGGATATTTGAATGCTAAACCACGTGACGCCACATCCCGGCAAAGTCTTTAATTAATTCAATCCTCAGCTTGTATCAGAGCTAATGCTAGTGTGTTAATCTCTTCAAATCTCTTCCTAGGCAGTGGAAGACTTGGAAAGCCTGGCCGCTGGCTGTAGGATGGCTCAATTCTCTCTCCTACATCTTTCAGCATATTGTCTTCTCTCGGCAGGCATGAAAGCTAGAGCCCCCTGCATCTCCACCGACTGAGAGTACTACGAGCAGCAGGAAACGCTTTCGCTTGCTCGGTTTGAATCACCGTGCAGCGTCTGGCCTTTCTGCAGCACATCTATAATGATATCTTACTGTGATTAATATGACTCGCAGTTCCAGGTAGAAAGATGATTTAATGTGTTTCACTTGAAATGACATAATAAATTCATTTGGCTGGGGTCTGTACTGAGCATATTCCTCTCTGTTTTACCTTTATCAAAAAAAAAAAAAAGATGTTGCACATGGATGGCGATATTACAAATTCAATAATATTTTTTTGATTGATTGATTGATTGATTGTTGAGCTCTAATACAGCTTTCACATGACCTACGGCAAAGGTTTCCATTTGTTTTCAGGCAAAAAAACTACAAGTGCCAAATAAAAGATAACTGTAATGATTTAAAAGCGACCCACACAGTTTTTGGTACTAATTGAACAGAGCACACTCTAAAATTACTGCCACACATGCAAACAGTTCAGAGTTACAGTGGTTTAAACATTTAGACTGAGCCGTAAGCAAAATCCAGATGAAAATGTTGTTGGATCCATTTAAAATGACTTGTAAGATGACATATTTTGACTGTGTCTCGTTACACGGTCAAGATGATTGTCATCACAGTAATATGAGCATTTATGTTTAAAATATACTTTTCAGAAGTTTAGACTATAATCACAAGAATACTTCTTTTATTGGCATCCTACCACTTCCCTGTGGAACACACACACGCACTCTTTCCCCAGTGTCATATATTCCTAACCATTTACGGAGAATCACAAGAAAACTAAACCGTAATAGACCAACCCCTTGTGTCACCGATTGAATTACACAAGTAATGGTTGGAAAATGACCAACCAAAAATATTTTACTGTTGCTGGTTCTGCTGGATACTTTAGGCGTTAGTCTGAATCACCCACACGAAGGTGGAATTTCCCAGTTGCGGATCAGGCCAGCTGCTCTCTCCAGAAACACCACTGCTCCTACTGCTGGTCTTATCCTTTGTCCTCATCTTTTATTCATTTATTCATCTTTTTTTTTTAAATTCACATCTGCAGTATTCTATTTGTATGAAGCAATCACATTTCAGATGATATTTCACATTGCATCTGGCATATTTTTTCAGTCTGTGAGGCATCTTTTGATGAGTAATGATTAATATAGGAAAATATATCTAAACCAAACTATTCAGCTTGTTGGCTCAACATTTTGACAAGTAATATATGTAAAATTAAATACAATTTGTGAGCGCTTTAAGATTACTTTTGACTAAATTGGTAAAAAATTATCTGAGAAGAGAAAGCATATTTTTCAAGTGCTTAAGTTTGCACTTCCTTTATTTTAAACAAACTTCATTATTATCAATGAATGTTATATTGTTTTGTATTATTCTATAAATTATACTATTGTTATGTTAGTGGTTAGCCCTGTCCCTGTATTGTGTAACTATGGGCAATGTAAATTCAAGCCATACACCATGTAGATGCGCCATGTGCTTTGCATATATATTGCATATAAATCCTTACTGTGCAAAGAACAAATCCATGCTTGTCAGGTTATCTTCACTCTGTAACCAAATGAAAATACCGAGCTAACTTTTAAGCACTAACGTGTGTAGCCTAATATTCTTTTATTGGAGCATTTAGGAATTAAATACGAAATACTCAAGACCAAGGCACAGGTCAAATAAGTGTGCTGAGTCAAAGTGTAGAGAAACACGGTACAGTAAATACCTGAAACTCAAATTTGGTCTTGCAGAATAGACAACTGAAAACCCAGTCACCAAGTGACGGTCAAAGTGTACAGTGTCAGCTGAGCTGCGTATCCTTGTTGCTATTGCCAGATCCACTGTTGTCTCTGAATCACACAATACGCATTTAATGTCGCTTAAAATTGACCATGTACGATTCCGTGAAAAGGCGCGTGCTTTAAGATGGACATATCACCGATAAACTAGCCTGTGATATGAAAAGCTGTGATTGTGTGGACAGGCGCTAGCACGGACAGCTAACAGCGGGGCTATCCGCGAGGACCCAAACAACCGGAAATGTTGACAGCATGAAGTAAACATTTGAGTTGACGCTCAAATTATCTGACGTCCTGCTTCTCAGGTACTCTAACGCACACCTTGTAGCGTTTCTACGTCAACAATAACGACGAGGTTATATTTTGAGAAAGCTAGACTGTTAAACCGGGGCGGTTTTGGCGCGTAATTCTGTGGTAAGCTAACAGTGGCTAATAATACTGAGCTCACGAGCCCTGACATCCTGGCACAGAATGTGGTGCACAAACCGCTTCCCCGGCGGCTACTGAACCTAACTAATAATACCAAGAGAGGTACAGGCCATATTTGTATTTGTTGTGCTACTTTTCTGTGTTTTCCATGTAATATGGCTCGTCTTTAGGACACTTTATAATGAGGGAGCGGGACGAGCGGTGTCACAGCTGAGTCTATCTCCCCATAATGACACTCGGTCCATAAGAGTAACATGGTGTTATTGTAAACTTCCGGGAATACTGAGGGGAACACATAAGCTACACATAGCAAAGCTAATATCACTGTACAGGAAACCGATTCTGACACGCGCACACACAGTTTTTCCATGACACGAGGAAATGACAGAAATGACCGTGCCACCTACGTGATGTAGCTCACGTCCTGTGTTCAGCACAAATCCGTGCTTTTAGTTTGTTAACCAACGGCTTTGATAAAGTGCGTGACGGCATTTCCGTGAGGGTTTCGTTCTCTCTCCACAGACTCCTCAGAGCGGATACAATGAATAACATGTCCCCTGAGGTCGCACTGCACCGGATCTCACCTGAACTGCGGCCCTTGCTGTGCAGTGTGGTGAGGAACGGCCGCGTGGGGCTGGACTCCACAAACTGCCTCCGTGTCACAGACCTCAAAACTGGGTGAGGACCAGTCCTGCATGTGAAACACGGGATCCGCCACGTTTCTTTTGCTCTACAGTGATGCTGCATTCAAATGCACTGGGGGCATGATAAACAAAATCAACATACAATGATGTCTGGCTGTGGGAGTGGGAGCAACAGCCAGTCTTGGAGGCATTTCTTTGAGTGATGACCTAACTATTGTGCAACATTGGAGTCTAGTGGATAATGTTGAAAGTTTATGTTGATAATAGTTTTAGTCCAGTTTTATTCTGGTTAGAATCCACGTTTTAATGTGATTTTATCATAGAAATGCAGAATAGTTGCAAATACTGAAACCACAGTTGCTCAATTCAACAACATATAAACTAGTGAGTTTGCAGTTAAGCTTTTATAAAAACATAGGCTTTCCAGTAACATTGTATACAACACAGCCAGTTCAGTCAAACACAGTCCTGTACCTTTGACCCACATAATATACAGCAAGATAAATCAACTGTGTCTGTGAAAACAGCTTTGATGCTGCAATTCAATGCTTCTTGTGAATATTGATCCTTGTAATGAAATGTGCTGTATGAATGAATTGGAGTTCCTTGTCTACTAATTACACATAAAGTTTGGGGTTTTTAACAGTGGTGGTTGCTATTTATGACAAACCAGCAACAAAACCAACAAAGGAATCATTGGACTGACTGTTGCTAAGCAAGCATTATAGCATTACAAAAGTGCACACCTCAACCAAGGCCAAACCATCCCACACAAATAAAGTCACTAGAAAATTCCCCCTTAAACCAGATTGGCAAACACAATTGGTTCAGTGCTCTCTGAGGAAACCTGCTGGTGAATAATCAAACAAACATATATGGCTGAAAACACAATCTCCTTTCACATATCTTTTTTTTTTTTCTCAGAAATTGCCACAGTGTAAATTCTTTAAACCAAACACAAATTGTTTTATAAAGAAAT
>OMNW01009342.1:18634-30150 GCA_900303245.1 Selene dorsalis
GGAGGATGAGGTTTAAACCTTGTGGATGTTAAATTGTTGTTAATATCCAAAACTGACTGCACCTACTAACCTCTCTGTGTTACTTTCACTGTCTCTCATATTCAGATGTACATCTCTGACTCCTGGTCCTTGCTGTGATCGCTTCAAACTTCACATCCCATATGCTGGAGAAACCCTCAAATGTAAGTAAGCGACTTTTGCTCCTCTGTATGTCGTTTTCAGATGAACCAAACTTTTTTATCCTGATGCTGGTAGTCTTGAGTTGATGTTACTATTTGTGCCTTTTGAGAAAACGTTTTAGAAAACAAACAAGAAGCAAACACTGCTTTGTTTTTTTCCAAAGTTGTAGTAGTAGCCTATATATGAAACCTAAAGCCTACAAAGGCTTCCCAAATGTCGTTCTGCTGATTTTCTTTCAGTTGACAGGCTGTCTACGGTGCTCATGTAACTGATTCATGGACTGGAGCAATGAGCCAAGATAATTTCTGTTTTCAAAAAATGTTCAGGCAGTCTTGATCAGAAATGAGTCCCACTGCTTCCTCACAGCAGACCAGCTGAACTTACCTGCTCCGTGGGAAATGATATAAATGTATTCCAGTCACATATTCAGCTCACTTTTCCCGCAAGTAAACACAACTATGCACAGAAGCCACATGAAGACTGGTTGTCGATAGGGATGGGAATTGATAAGATTTTATTGATATCAATGCCATTATCGATTCTGCTTATCGATGCGATTCTTTATCGATTCCTGTGGATTAACTTACCCTCAATTTTCATAATAATAATAAATAATAATTTTCAAAATAAAACGCTGCGATTGACAAAGGCGATGATGTGTGTACGTTTATTTCGTCAGTATTTAAACAGATAGAGCGAGAGAGATACGAATGAACACACTCACACACAGCTGACTTAATGCCGTGTGTTGACAAATGCTTGAGCATGTTGCTGGTGTTCCCCCCTTTGCAGGAAATGACGGTGCGGCAGGCATGGATAAGGGAATCGTTCAGCATAAATGCAAATGATGTCGATGGATTGAACCAATTGGAACCGGTTCTCAACTGAAACCGGTTCTGGATTCCCATCCATAGTTGTAAATAAAAGATACCAAACATTCAGTATCTCCTGAATAGAATATTGCATATTTAACCAAATGGCTCTTTAGGACTAGTCCTGTATTTGTGCAGCAGCTTAGTAGATCTTCCCCACAGGAATTGCTTTCTCTGCAGATGAATATTTTTCTGCTGATGTCGACGTCATAATAGAAACATGATGTTGTTTGTGCCATTGAACTCTTACTGGAACGCTCTCGTGTATCTGAATCAAGCCTCCACATCAGAGACTTTCTCTTTTGAACTTGGCTCCTAAAGTTCCAAAATGTTAAATGACTATCATGATCACGTAGAATGATATTTACTCACTGTTACTGTCATTATGGTGACTCACAGGACCATGTCAGGGACATCTCTACACACATCCAGGAAAGAAGCTATCAGGTGTCATCATCATATATGTCAACAATCAAGATGCACTGAATCAAATTATGATAGAAATGTCAAGGGAAAAGCTGCAGTTGATTTTTGATAGAAGCAAACCATGTCACAAACAAATGGTTATAAATGAGGCATTGTGGGGTTGCTTTGGAAAAAACCTCTAGCTCTGTTAGGGGAAGTAGGATTTGCTTAATTTGCAGAATTCTTGAAAAATCTGTCCATGCAGAAATGGTTGTGACCTATATCAGGATGTTGTGGCTAGACTCGAGGAATGCGTAGATGTAAGGTTCACCAAATGCAACGCAGCTGCCGAGTTACATGTCGAAGTCGCCGTCAACATCTGGGCGAGGACAGGATGAGAGTCCCGTCTGTGTTGTTTTTGGATGTTATTAACCTTTAATCGATGCTAAACAACAGCACGTCAATAAGGAGGAGCAGACTGGTTCACCTGCAACGAAGGAAAAGAAAATACTGAAAACCAAAACAGGGCTTTGTTTACTGTGAGCGAGCCATGTGCTTATCTTGATGACATAAACCATCATGTACGCTGTATCTTGTTCTGAGGATGCATTGCTGAAAAGAATAAAAAAACGAACCCTAACCAAAAGAGACAAAAAAAAGGAAACAAAAGAGAAAGATTCCACTGGCTTTCTGGCATGGTGATGATATCTGCAGCTGTTGTACTCATTGCTGTACTTTGTTGTGCTTTGCCTGAGGAACAGGGTCTGTCGACTGAAGAATGCAGGGCTGCTGGTCCGTCTGCAGCCCTGCATCCTTTTTTTTGCACGCTAACAACTGGGCAGAGCGTGGACCTGCCCACCCTGAGTGTGTGTGTGAGAGCGCGGCCTTCTAATGCACACGCATGCTCCCACCACTTCACCACAGCCCCGCGTGGCCTTTCGCTGTTTCACGTACTGCGTCCTCACGACCTCAATAAAGCGCCTGGCTGAAATAGAAGTAAAACTTTGAGAAAGGCCTGTTACGCAGCGACTAGACTGCACTTTTGAGCGAAGCCTCTCAGGACGCATGAACAAAGCGGCGCATATAAAAGCTTATGTTATAACCTGCAAAGGTTGCGCTTCCAACGGTTCTATTTCAGTCTGGAACCGTGCCAGTGCAGTCTCTGACAGAGTTCTGCTAGTTTGTAACAGATTTACAGCACATCCTCTCATCTTCTCGTTTGACTCTTCGCCACTGGAAAAGTACTTCCATATGTGTATGTTTGTCTCTTATTTTTTTTCGCTGTCGCAGGAACGACAAAAAAGCAGAACAGAACAGTCTTGAAACACAAAAATAGAATTGTGTAACTTAATGTCAGAACATTGTGAACCAGACCAGGCAACGTGTTATGCGATTATGTTACAGTATCTTGTCCTTAGTGTGGTTCATTTCCACTCTGCAGTTTTATCTTTGTATATTCTGATTCTGTTAGTCAGTTATTTCTGCAGTTTTAATCATCTTTAAATCTTGTAGATTTTTAACTCTTTATTCATAATCTCAAACTAAACTTGGTTTAAGTAAAGAGTTTTATGCGCACTATATAAAAATATCTGTGGAATTACACTCACAAAACAGATGTTTGGCCTCAGCACCAAACACATCTGGCACTTAATGCTGTCGGTGCATCCACTTAAAGGAATTTATGGATTTACAAGCCACTTCAAGTCACATTGTACAATTAGAACAGACCAGGTCACGATGAGGTTCCCTTCACATTGTCTCTTGTTTCAGCACAAAATCATTCTTCATCTCCTGGAATTATAAACACTACACTAATGCTCCACTGATATTAAGAAAGCTTTTGTCCCTTGTGAGGTAACAGTTGTGATGTTGTTTTTGCAGGGGACATCATATTCAACGCACGCTATCCAGAGTTGCCACCAGATTTTATATTTGGAGAAGATGCAGAGTTTCTCCCTGAGCCATCAGAACTACCGGTGAGTATCTTGACCTGTCGTTAATATAAGAGATGAATTTAAGTCAAAATCTGTGAGATTTTAAAGCCAATATAAGAAATAGATTTTACCACATTTTTGTTTTTCTTCTATTTGCTGAGAACCATTTTTGATTTTGCGTTTTTGTTCGCTGCACTGAATGATCCTCTTATGAGGCTCATTAAGGCCGTGCAGCCGCTGTAAGTGTGTGATGTTACACAGCTGGAAAGGATCATTTGCAGTAATTGGCATGTGCATTTCATTTTGCCACAAACTCTGTTTTGACTTACTGTTTATCTGCAAATCTGATTATCTCTGTGAAGCTGTGATTCACAAGCGATGTAGCCTAAACAAATGCACTGTTTAAGTGTGTGTGTACATGTATATTAATCTACCCTGTTATAAAAAAAAAAAAGGAAGATTACCCAGCACTCGCATGATTGAACAGATAACGAGGATGATGGTACTGCCTGTCGTCCAGGAAATTCACCACAAGGGGAAATCCATGTCATTTGTCTGACCTTGGTTTGCATAATTATAACTTTTTCACATTAATGTCTCATAGTTTGGAACTATCAGCGTCTTACTTACTCATTAAGTTTGTGGAGTGTGTTTCCTGTGTTGATGTGAGGGAAGAATCTGGGCTTGGTGAATAGTTTAGTCTTGTTTGAGAACTGGTTTCAAGGACTGATTGCATCAGCGCCATTCGGCTCCAAACGAGGCGTGGTTTCAGTGTTTGGATATTAATACAAGCTGCTGCTTGAGAAAAAGTAGTTCCAACATGACCATAGATTCCACATAATCCATATGCATGTTTTAACCACAAAGGGTTTGTTTTTTTTAACTCTCCCGACAGTCTGACCCTGCAGATTTGGATCAGAAGGTGTTGACAGGTTTTAACTGAAAGACAGGGGATTTTACAAAGGCCTTATTTTATAACTTCTTCTAAAATGTGTTTGACTCAACAAGTCCTTCACCTGAAACAGCCAGATACAGGTGCATCTCAATAAATTACATCTGTCAGGTCAGCAGTCTTTGCCATGATGACGTAGCTACTGAACCACCAGTCTTTACACTACATGGTTCAAGTGGCCCAATTCAGATTTTTTCCATGGATCTGTAACATGAACGTGTAAAACGGGAAAAAATCGCATCATATTGTCAGATCGGATTCAAGCCTCCGTAACATGTGGAAATAAATCAGATACAAATCAGATATCCGCCAATGCGTCTGCAGTCTAAACCATCTTCAATAAAGCCTCCATAGCACATATTGATTGTGAAGTGTGTGTTGTTTACCTGCAGCTGGGCTAGCTGACTTCCTCTTCCGCTTTGGTAGCCAACCGCGCCTACGCATGTGGGTCGTTTCGCTCAAGCAAAGCAGGTGTAAATGCAGATATGGATCACTTCAATAGAACATGTAAACAGATGGATGAAAAAATCGGATATAGGCAACAAATTGGAATTGGGCCAATTGAACCCTGCAGTGTAAAGACAGCCTAAGAGAGCATTTAAAGGCTCAGGAAACCTTTGCAGGTGTTTGGTGTTAATCAGCTGATCAGAGTGTGACATCATGAGGTTACAATAGTGAACTTTTTCACTATATTCAAATTTTTTGATTTACTGAATTTTGGGTTTTCATTAAAGGTAAGCCACAATCATTACAATTAAAAGAAATAAATACATTCAATATTTCAGTCTGTGTGTAATAAATCTATATGAGTTTCACTATTTGAATTGAACTACTGAAATAAATGAACTTTTTCATAATATTTAATTTATTGAGATGAACCTGTACACTGACCGACCACTTTAGAATGTATCAGTGTATCTATCACATGGCAGCAACTCACTGCATTCAGCAGTGGAGACATGATCTGCTGAAGAATGAGCAACTCGTGGCATGGTGGTTGGTGCTAGATTTGCTGGTCTGAGTATTTCAGAACCTGTAGATCTACTGGGATTTTCGCACACAACCATCACAGAGACAAAGAGAAACCACCCAGTGAGCGGCAGTTCCTTGTTGATGCCAGCGGTCAGAGGAGAACACTCACACTGGTTTGAGCAGATAGAAAGGTGACGGTCAAATAACCACTTGTTTCAACTGAGGCCTGCAGAAGAACATCTCTGAACGCACACAATGTCAAACCTTAAAGCAGATGAGCTACAGCAGAAGAAGACCACATGGGTGTCACTCCTGTCAGCTGTTAACAGGAAAACGCTGCTACAGTTCACAGAGATCATCAGAATGGAAAGATAGAAGATTGGAAAAATGTTGCGTGGCTTGATGAGTCTCAGTTTCTCCTGCAGCATTCAGATGGTGGGGTTAGGATTTGGGTTAAACAACATGAAAGCATGGAGCCGATGCCTTGTATCAACAGTTGAAATCTGCAGCAGCTGTGTGATGCTATCATGTGAATATGGACAAAAAAACCAATGAAGAACGTTTTACCGGCTTCTTTAATATCTGCCATGAAGCAGTAAAGAGGAACTATGTAAGATTTTTACCTTAATTAAACAGCGTTGGAGTAATTATGATGGTTCAATGACTGGTTACAGGGAGAATGGAGGCTCTCTGCCTTCCACCTGCCGTCTCTTGGCCAAAAACCAACCTTGTAAGATCCATGCCTTCAACCCGGTGTCACGGTTTGGTCTTGGTGACACCATGAAACAAACATGCCCTGTAATCCGTCATCTCTTGTTTATGGCAATTGAGACAACACAAATATAGACATTGTAAAACTTATATGATACATAACGTTACCACCTCGGTCGACATAGCTCCATGGATTGGCCTCTGGCTTGCCGGCTTCCTTGAAAACATATGCACATGGCCGGAGGGGAGGGAGGAGGGTTAGATGTGAGTTTTTATGACATGTTGTAAAATATGCACTCTGAAACCGTAGGAGGAGCTCCGTAGAGAAAGAAAAGTGGGGGTGCTCCGATCGATCGACGACCCGATCGGCCTCGGCTGATTTGCGTAGTATTGGAATTGATGGGACTTGTTATTAAGGCTGATCAGTTTGACGCAAAACGCACAACAATCTCCCCCATTCTTTCTCTCTCCCCTCTAAAAGTCTATAAAAAGTTACCTCAGCTTAAAGTTACAGATGAAGAGGTACAGCAAGAATTGTTACTGTGTTTTAGTGTCTTGTTCTGCACTTTGTTTGGTCTGTTGTATGTTAATTACAGGGAAATTATGAGGGCTGTCTGACTTGCTTTTTATTTGGCCTTTTTATGTTTCCATTGCAAGGAATAAGTTGATACATGCCCTGTTCCAATTTAGTAGGCCTAGTTGTTTTTTCCACAGGAAGCTATTGTTGTCATTTTTCTACAGGAAGGTACATACATTGATAACTTGTTAAGTTGTGTCTCTTAAGAGGCTCTAGAGAGAATATATATATGTTTCACATGGTGGTGCGCATAGAGCTGTTTAATTTACTTTTTATAAAGTTGTCTTTGTTTTCCCACAGGAAGACAAGATTTAAAGCTGAATCTTGAGCTGAGCCTCAGTTATGTGGAATGTTGCATGTTCCTGCAAATAAAAGACTTGTCTATACATGATACTTTTTTACCTCTTCAATTGAATAATGCTTAATATACAGTGTCAAGAATAACTTAAGTAAATAAATGAATAATTAATGCTACACTATAAAAAGCAAGCTTCAAATTCAAATCTAGGCTGTGTGATCGGGATTGGCGATACTGATTTCAGTGATCTGTGATCACCCCCAAAAACCCTGATCGGAGCACCCCTAGAAAAAAGCGACCGGACTTGCATAGTACCCCGACAGCTCTGAGGGGAAAAGGGGGACCAAACTGGTTCTAGTGCCCAATAAAGTGGCTTTTGAATGTTGTTCATTTTTAAAACAAATCGGTTGTTTTTTCAACCCTTTGATATGATACGTGATCCAAGTGTTTCAAAAGAACTGGTCACATTGCCTTTGGTTGATGTCAATGTTGCGTTCACCACGAGTTGGTTGAGGTGTGTTTGTGAGTCAGTGCTGCTCCAGCCTAACCCCAGGGTTATCAAACTAAAATGAGTTTAGCAGCATTTTCTGAAGTCTCTATTTAGGGGCTTGAAAACTTCAGGCTTGTGGATTCCAGGAGTAAACACAGAATTATATGTTTCACTTCTAAAATTTTGAATTAAAAAAAAAAAACAACACTTTTTTTTATCTCCCGCTGAAGACTCAGACACACACACTGAACCTTTGGCTATCCTTACAACCAGCGAGTTACCTATTGAATTTAACATGAATGTCTGCTGGCTGTGAGCAGCTCAGCGTATTATGGACTGGAGAGATTATTAGGCCTTTGCTCACCGCGGAGCACTTCCTTGTTGTTGTTGCTGTTCACCTACTTCCATGTAGTTCTCCGGTGCTGTATTTTAAGCAGCCTCGCATGGAGGAGCTAAATTCCCCTGCTTGTGTCAGAGTCTGGGAGAAGAGAGGGGAGTATTGCTCACCCTCTCATAAATCCAGCTGTGCACATAAGGGGAAGTACCTCTGCTGTGCCAGTGCCTGGCAGCCCATCGCTTGTTTATTTTCTCACTTATGTTCTTGCTGTGTGTTGCTGTTTGTGCTTTCATAATACTCCTTCGGCTGTCTCTCTGTCTGAGATCCTTCTCTGGTACTCATGGCTTTTTCCTGTACATTTTCAGTAAGCACGCCCATGCTTCAAATCCCCAGCACTTCCTGAGAGATTCCCCACCATATTTCCTTGGAAATTTTCACCATAAAAACTAACTATGAATTTAGAAAGAGGCTTGGAAGAGAGAAAGAGTTGGGTTGTTGTTTTTGACAAAGGTTGCGCAAGGTAATCATATTCAGACAATATATTACCTGCAGTAGATTCTAATAGAAGAGAGTAGCAGTTATGTGTTGCTGTGAGCAGATGACCTCTGACCTGTGGCTGTAGTGTAATACAGTACATTCTGTTGGTTTGCTTGTTTGTAGGAACATGGGTAGCTCAGAGTATGAAAAAAACTGGTCTGCCAGTGCTCCTGGTCAGCTCATGATCTAATGCTGCATGAATCCCATACAACACCATGTTAGATTATCCCTTTGAGGCAAATGGGCCAGGTGTCTGCACAGTATTCCTTGAAGACAACACACACTGACAGTAACATCTTTAAAAAAAACTGTAATACTAATGAAAAACATTGTTTTTGCGCCACTGAAATAACTTTTGAAACAGACAATGAACATGAGGCAGGAGCCAATTCAATATGAATCTGGACATTTTAATGCAGTGTGGGGGTTAAACATTAGACTAATTCTGGGTCCTCTGTCAGTGGCTGGTTGAATTCCTGATGTCTCAGCAGCACATTGCTCTTGTTTACAGCCAGCCAAGGGTATCATTAGCTTCTCTGTTTAGACATGTGTTTTCCCTGCTGTCACCAGGCCTTGAGTAGGTTTGTTATCCATGTTTCTGTGTAGACAGAGAAACATATTGCCTTTTTGAGACAAGTCAAAATAAAAAATAATAATAATAGTAAAAAAAAAAACATGCACAGAGAACATCCAGTCCCAAACCGGGTAAGTTCTTCTTCATATGAAATCCAGTGTTGCAAATGAGACTTGAGTTAAACATGTTGCCTTTAGAAGGAGAAGTAATGAAGAAATCCTTAAACCTCAATGATTATTAAAAAATGGTCCTTTTAACATGTTAACCACCGTGCATGAGGGATGAAAGAGACTGAAATACCCCAGCTGGATGATGAGAGGCCACACGTCCCACAAACAATCCCTTTCGAGCAGAACAGTTCCATAAGCTGTGGAATATGAGCAAAGTCTTCCACAGATTTATTGAGGTCACTGTTACATTGTTGTTGAGGGGTTCAAGGGTTCACCGAAGAGTGCAAATTTAGGCTTAATGACATCCAGACTGAAGCTAATTGGCCACCAGAGCAGCTTCCCCACCTCACAGTGCTTTGAAACGCACCCTGTGTGACTCGGTCACTCATGTTAACTCTCACCAGTTTCAAGATTTTAATTGTGTTAGGGTTGTGGGAAGTCATCTGACAGGCCGCTGGGTTTAATTGGAGCAGAGAGAAAGCCATTGTCCCTTTTAACACAGAAATACATCTTGAATTGAACCAGAGATTGGCCCTGTGATTATAATCAACATTTAACCACTCTGACACAGTTCTGGCTTTCTAACCTACAGGTTTAATTGGGTCAGTTAAAAGTTAAAGGAACGTGATAGTGTTTGTAACATGTGGTCTGGCTTTAATATGGGATGCTGTATGTGTTTGATTTTATACATTCGGGTTAAGTTTAGTGTCACTAGCCTGTCCTTTATTTTTGAAAATGGAAGCCACATTTCCCAAAATGGACAATGATCAAAGCAATCACAGACAATTTTTAGTCTTTATTTGATCTAATATTGTCAATGTTTGGTCTTATAGGGTATGAAATATAAGCTGTACTGTAACTTTTCATGTTGTCTATCAAAAAAATTTGATTATTTATTATTATTATTACCTTATTTTATAAGGTATGTGTTTGATTAATTAGTAATTACCTCTATCAACAAACTGAGGTGTTCTGGTCAGCTTTGAATTTGCCATTCATATGTACATAGGTAGGCATGGGTGATAAAACCATAACGATATATATCGCAAAGTAACTTTTCCTCGAAAGAAATGTGAGACGTGGTCGATAGGTTTCATTCATCCATGTTTTGACAGACAATACAAATAGCTAATGATAATGAGAGTTGCGCCACACCGGACCAATCATGTGGCTGAAATAGAGCTATACCAGGTTAGGCTGACGCACACAGCACAAGAAGACACGTGCAAACGTTTGGGCTGCTGCAGTGCACATCAGCAGTGGGACAGTGCCGGTGTAAAAACAACAAAAATAAAACATAAAAAAAAATAAGGAAAGAGAGAATGAGTGTTGAGAGTGAAACTCCAGCAAGTACCGCTAAACTTTCACAATGGAGACTCCAGGCTGTTGGAGCGGGTCGAGGTCCGGCCGCGTTCACGCAACAAACGGAGCGACAAATAGTGATTTGAGTTATATCGTGATATATGTCGATATCAACTCACATGAAAAAAATATCGTGATTTTTTTCTCATGTCGCCCAGCCTTACCGTAAGGTAACCACAGAAACACTGACTCACAGAGAGAGATAAAGGAGTGGTAGAAACAATCGAGGTGCCGTCTGTTTGAAAAACCATCACCGCGGCGTAGCGTGAGAAAGGATGGAGAGCCACACTTCTGCTGCATTCACGTGGAGTCAGGCAGACGGCAACCCAGATGTCATTTTAGTGGATGAGAGAAGGCCGCTAAAACACGGGTGAGGTAAATAATACGACATCGCCATAACAACACATTGTCACGTGTGCATCGTTTTACCTCGTGCCGTTCCTCATTTATCCCGTTTGATGCAGCGGCTGTCGTCCGTCTGCCCGATTCCACGTGAACGCAGCATGAAGAACGCTATTCAGTTGGAACCTCAACGCTGGATGGAAGAAAATCTCACACAATATGTCTTCAAACTACAAACACTGTGTATCAGTTGATGCGTTTCCATGAACTGCCTAAGCTGTCTGGAATGGCCAACTTAAAAATGAGTAATGGATTTTTTTTGGAAAAAGTTCTTGAATGTTGCAAAAAAAAAAAAGAGAGAATGTATCAGACTATTTGGCAAAGCGGTACTTTGCAAAATTGAAATGGAAGCATTCACATTGTGGTGCCTGCCAGATGAAACCCCAGGGAACCGGTTCCAACCAACAAGAAGATGCTGGAAATCTGTTGTCATGTTTACTTAGAATGATATTACAAAGTCTCCCACTTCATTCACATAACCCCACTCATTGGCGATGGAGAACGCTTCCAGTCATAGTTTATCAAGTTTTTCTAAAAAAAGAAACGAAAAAAAAAAGCCAGTGTGTCACCTGCACAGTCAAAGATCAAACGATGTGACCTGTGAATCATATACACTATAGGAAGGAAACACAAGGAAGTCATGTTTTTTTCCCTTCCCTAATGTGTTTATGTCTTGGTTTAATATTATAAACCATAATTCTACTTAACCGAAGCTTTTTATATCTTGGAGAACAGTTGTGTCA